>CM038677.1:31078539-31126810 GCA_021605205.1 Aegilops longissima | reverse complement strand
AAGCAGATGTAGGCCAGAAGATGATGATGGTTTAACCTTTGTATGCAGCCTGCCAGGGATACCAAAATCATCGAGCTTTACCTGCTTTGCAATTGAGGTGACCATTCTTACCAGTACGTACTTGTTATGCATGAACCTAGCGTGCAATTTGGATGTCATATACTGGAGTACCAATTTGTGGAGAGAGAGGAAAAAGAAAAGTAATGTGAAGATGAGAAAAGTTTTGGAGTGGAGAAATGCTTGCTGGATGCTAGAGATGGAGATGAACACCATAGTCTATTTTGAACAGTTTGATGTGTCAGCTTGTTATTTTGATTTTTCTGATTCAATTTTGTCTGCATATATGTATTCTAGGTCCATGCATGCATGTTTTGAATTTTGAGTCGTCTTTGCTTAGCAGATGATACATACATAGATAGATAGAAACACCTCAAGGTCATTGCTTATATATGATGACACATAATAATGGCAAGAGTAAAAAGAAGAGGCGGCAAATAATTCAAGGTCGGTCGACATTGGTTAATAATGCATATGATAGATGATGGTTTGCCCTCCCGTGCGGGCGGAGCCATGGTGGTGCCTATCACACAACCCGGTTGGATCAACCTCAAGGGAGGGCTAGCGTTTAAGGGCAAAATCACACGAGCAAAGCTGGGGACATTCAGAAGTGTCCATCAGTGTTCAGGATGTAAATGGTCAGTCCGCTGGATGTTGTGGGACTGCCCGCACTGGCCACCACTTTTTATGTGGGATTACGCGGGAGCCCAGTTAATTTTCATGCGGGGTATGTGGCGTCCACATACTGCCGCATATGTTTACAAAGTTTAGACTGGATAAGCTGACATACAAAGGATCACTGGAACTTCCACACTGACATACAAAGCATGTGGCGTCTGGAAGTATATACATATGTACAGAAAGTATGACAAAACCAAATGGCAGTAGATACAAAGTGAAAATGGCAAACAGTGGATAGTATTAGCCCACACTGACATAACGATCGCTACTATTATCACTAGTGAGTTCGAACTTCATTCAGTAGTCGCCTCTAGAATAACAAAATCCACAAGGAGCAGCAACTTAACTAAAAACGCCTATCAAAGCAGCAGAAATATCTCCAGTATGTGAACAAAAAGGAATATGCAACACACTCCCCATCCTCCATATCCCAAAATTAACAGAAAGCACCTAGACTCAAAACGGCACCAAATGATAAAACTATCAGCTAAGAGCATCTTCCATTCTTCTGTCAGCTTTGTGTCAGACTGTCGGGCGACCTTTGTACACCAAGCTATGCTCACTGGTCTTTCACTTGATTTATCGGAATCAGAATGGTCCCAGGATTGGCCTCATCTTCGGTCCACTCAACTGTTTTTTTCTCCAGAAACATCTCAACCTGTGGTCATTCAAGTTTATTAATAAGTTATATAAGACATACAGTACTATCTACATGAAAAAGAAACAAGGATAAGAAGTAAGCAGGGTTCCTTAAATCACAAGCATACACCAGTGTGTATTTCCCTTCCCTAAAATGATTGTTAATCAATATTGTCGAGGAAGGAAGCAAAACCATCAAGGATAAAAAGTGCAGATAGCTATCACCACAATCTTTAAAAAATGCAAATAGCTAGCAACAAATTCACAATAGGCAATGATCTTAAATTAACATTCTAACCAAGAAGAGTCCTTAATGAGTATTATTGTGACCAAATCTTGCAGCAAGGATGATAAACACATACAAGTTAGCAGCATACACAATTTATATTCAGAGCGCAACTCAAAAATATGGACGTAAAAGAAACCAGATTTAACTCAAATGCTCCCCAAATTTACCCAAAGGTTGCTACAATTGAACAATTGATTAGCAATATTATGTAGTGCACACATACCTCAGTTAATAGTAGTGACCTTGATCAGGAGTATTGGCATGCTTATCATTACATCTAAACCAATCTTGAAGGCAGATTAAGGCTTCCACCGTCTCGCTGCACAATCTACTTCTGTAATCGCTGATCAAATGCTTTTCGGTACTGAAAGCCGACTCTGACGATACGACGGAAGCTTGTACAGCAAGAACATCACGAGCTATACAAGAAAGGATGGGATACTTAGACGAGTGAAGATGCCACCATTGAAGAATGTTGAAATCCTCTGTGCGAGTGAATGTGTCTTCTTCTAAGTATCTGGCAAGCTCACTAGCAGTTTGGCGTTGCTTCTTATTCAAGTGTTGGTCCCAATCCGCCAACGGATCATTCTCTTCATTCACAACCTCATCAAATTTTTGTCGGGTTGCTGACTCATCCAATGCATCCGTCATTTGTGAAGAATATTCTTCGAAAAGGTTGTCAAGAACTTCTTTCACTGCAAGCAAGTGTTTTTCTACATCTGGACCAAAAGCTTGTTTTAGTCAAAACTCGATGAAGCAAAGTTTAAATCGTGGATCAAGGATCACAGGAATACAGTTTGGCAAATATGATTCCATCCAATACTTATCAAACTTTTTTTGCATCTCTCCAACCATTGCTCGAACGACTTCATCCTTTGTTGAAGCTTCCTTCTGCAGCAATAACCTCACATTCCAGATTTGATGAAAGTACAAATTTGAGGTAGAATAACTTGAACCAGAAAGTACATTTGTGGCTGTGTGAAAAACTTTTAACATAGCACAAACTGTATCAGCATTTTTCCACTCTCCCGAGGATGGGCAAAACACATAATCTGGGTCCTTTTGCACCAAAGCACGAAAGGCTCTTCGAAAGGGGAGCGCTGACTCCAACATAATATAGGTGGAGTTCCAACGTGTTGGCACATCAGCCGAGGGGAGTTTGCAAGAGATACCAACTTGCGCAACTACTTCTTTGAACTTGTCCAAACGAGAGGGAGAACTCTTAATGTACTTCACACTCTCTCTAATATCATCTATCACACCTTTCATCGTTGTCAACCCATCTTGGACAATCAAATTTATCACATGGCATGCACAACGGATATGAAGTAATTGACCTTTAATAGGCAACATATGCTTGCTGTTCAGATTTTTTCTAAGATTATTGACCATTGTACCATTAACTGATGCATTATCCAATGTCATACTAAAGAGTTTGTCCTCAATATTACACTCCTGCAAACTCTTTAATAAGACATTAAACATTGTTACTCCATTATGTGGAGTCTCCACCATAAAAAATCTGAAGATCCTCTTTTGCAAAATCCACTTGCTGTCGATCAAATGGCAAGTGATGCATAGATAGGACAAAGTCTGATTAGATGTCCACATGTCCGCTGTTAAAGAAACTCTAGCACTATATTTCTTCAAATGTCCAGAGAACGCCGACCTCTCCAAATTATAGTGTTTCATGCACTCATCTTTAATAGTATTTCTAGAAACATTTTTGAACAAGGGATTCAAACTTTTCACGAAGTCTCTAAAACCACTGTACTCAACTATTGAGAAAGGCAACTCATGCATTACTATCATTCTGGCAAGCAAATCTCTAGATGTTTCTTGATCAAAGTTCCATTGCTTAAGCATAGAGGCATCAGGAAATGAAACCGAGGACTTCATCTTCTCAACGAAGAGGTGTAAATCTGACCTTTTTTCGCAAGCAGCCAAGTGTCTTCTTACACCACTTGTGCCAACATCTCGTCCAGCTTGAAACACTTCATGACAGTGCTTGCACTGAGCTTTGACAAGTATCTTATGACGATAAATTGGTTTGAAATCCCTCCAAACAGCAGAAGTTAGCTTTCTTGTCTTGCGGACTGTTAATTGGCAAGCAAATAAAATGTCAACTCACAAGAACATTTTTAACTTGTAACTACATACAAGTGTAATTACAAAAGAGAAAAAACAAAGCCAACTCACCATGTGGATGATTAATTTTTGAGCCTCCAAATGGAGTAGTCATTGGAGAAGGGGATCCTAAGATAGATGGTGATCTCGCGGACGAATTTGCCCTCTCCTCCAATGGGGAACTTGCAATCCTCGTTGAGGGAGACCTGCCCCTTTTTGAGGCTGCAACTCTTGCTAGAAGACCAAGGGAAGATCTCCACGTGCTCGCCACCGGTGACCTTACCAATGGTGATCTTGTCGCTCTTTGACTATGTGTCATAGGTGGAGAATCTCGTCTCTAGATAACAAAACACAGAAAGTTCAGAACATGCTATCAATTTCAAGAAGGTATAAAAGCAGATTTGTGTTATAAAGTGAGGTTTAATAGAGAAATCTGGCAGTAAAAATGACCTGTAGCTCCTCTGTTGTAGCTCCTTGAACAAATTCAGAACAGTTCATTGAACGAGCATGTTTCCTCTTCCCCTGCAACTCCTCCTCCTCCTCCTGCAACTCCTCCTCCTGGTTTTTCCTCTTCTTCTCTTGCTTCTTCCTCTTCTCTTCTCTCTTCTCTTTCCTCTTCTCTTCCAGGCTTTTCTTTCTCGCCTTAAGCCTTCGTTTTTCCTTCTGCCTTTCTAATCTGTAACGCAAACACAGGGGGTCAAAAAAAAAATCAAAGAATACAAGTAATGTCACGGGGAAACACATGAGGGCTAGATACTTACTTCTGTTGCTCATCGATAGCATTCCACACATGTTGCTCCTGCTCCATGGCTTCCCACTTTTCAGCTTGCTTGTCGATCGTCAACACCATTTGGTCGTTGACATCACCCATGGTAACTTCCATCAAATCTGGGCTATCCACTTGCGCCGTTTAATTTTTCTGGGTGTCCACGAACGCCACATAACGTTTTTTTGGTGGATGGCATATGTGGGACTAATGGGACCCAGCGCCACTTACATCCTGAATCAGTGTACAATGTAGATAGCTCTATTACATTCAGAAGTGCAATAAAAATACAAAGGGATGGGAAAAATAGAGACTGATGAATGAATACAAATTAGGACTTTGGCAAAAATGAATGGAATTCCAGTGTGAACATTCTGATAATTAGATTGAGAAAAATAAGCTCACTCACGAGAGTGCAGCACTACATATATAGATTTGTAACTCTATATATTGATCAATAGCGACAAGAAGAAATAAAAGATACTGCTGCTGCTTGTTTGCTCCATCAAAAATCTAATCTTCTTGGAGTGTGCAGCAGCTCTGAAGCTTGATCGGTTTGAAGCAAAAGTTCTGTATATCCTCCAGGGATCACTGGAATAAAAATGGTCGAGGGGTCCCCGTTAAACATATTATTTGCAAGGATAGGCATTGTAGAATTAGAACCTGTGCCTGCCTCCGAATATCCCTGCTTCACAATAAGGGATCACGGAAACTATTTATAACTGTTGTGGTAGAATTAAATTGCCCGAAATATGTTCAAGAATTTCAATATTTGTTCCCTTCTATTCAAAAAATGTTCGCAATTTAAAAACCAATTATCGATTACCATTCTTACTTTAGAATTTCAAATTTAAAAATGTTTACCTTTATTTTACAAATTCAGAAACTATTAGTGAATTTCAAAAAATGTTGCCACTTTTAAAATTGGTTCACAAATTCGGAAAATGTTCATGTTTCCAGAAAATTCGAAAATGGAAATATGTTTGGCAATTGCAGAAATTTTCCCACTTTAAAAATTTGTTCACAGTCCGAAAAGTTTTGTTCAAAAATTCAAATAATGTTTGGGAATTTTAATTTTAAATTTTGTTCACAAATTCGATTTTTTTCATGTTTTCAAGATTTAGAATTTTTTGTCGGGAATTTCAGAAAATGTTTGCATTTTGAATTTTGGTCACAAATTCAGATAATGTTCGTGAATTTTTAAAATGTTCCTGCTTTCCATTTTTCATAAAAAATTCAATAAATGTCCATATTTTCAAAATTTGTTCGCTAATTAAAATAATGCTCATGTTTTGAAATGTCCGTAAATCCGAAAAATTGAGGGTTTTTCATTTTTGTTTCTGGTTTTAAAATATTTATTCATAATTTTAATTTTTTTGTGTTTTTAAATTTGTTTATTTTTTGAGAAAATCTTTGAGATTCCCAAAAAATGTTATGCTTTCACAAAATGAAGATTTTGATTTTGTTTCAGAAATCTCAAAAATAAAACCACATTTGAAATTTCAAAAAAGTTCATATAAACTGGGTTGCCATTTTGGATATCAAACCTTTAGAAATTACGGTGGCTAGCGATGTTGATCACGTGCAGTCGTGGGAGCAAACCACACGAGCACGGTCCTATCTTTGCCTTTTTTCAACTCTCGAAGACTCGAACGTGATGGCTCCACCTGCCACTGCAAATGGACCGGCCCAGGTTAGCCGTCTCTGTGCGAAACGCCGACCTTTTGCAGCAGCGAGCGGCATATAGGAGGTCCCCGATTGTTTTTTTTTTGAGAAGATGGAGGAGGTCCCAGAAATGAGATGCAAGTAACTGACTGGTGGGCCTGCGAGAAACCTGTGTGGTATCTCGGCCCAACTAAACAACTCCAGAGTCACAGGCCACTCTCTCTCCTTGCCTCAAAAAGGGAAAAGAAAAAAGAAAAAGGAAAAAAAAGCAGACCACTCTCTCCGCTCCTCTCACTCGCCACCCCCAAATCCCCAAACCCTCGCCGCCTCATCGTCCGGCGACCATGGCCGGCCGGCCGCCGTTCACCAACGTGGACCCCTTGACTGAGGCTGATCTGCGGCGCAGGGGGCTCGACCCGCACGAGGTGGACGGAATCCACGGAGCAGCTGCTCTCCCACATCTGCACCGAGCTCGTCCCCGCCCTGCCGCTCTCCGACCCCCGGCGGCACACGCCCCTGCACAAGATCCTCTCCCGCCTCGCCGTCACGGACCCCAAGCGCAACCCCGCCCTCCCCGCGCCCGACGGCGTCGACCGCATCAGCCTCCTCCACGACGCGCTCCTGCGCGAAATCCTCTGCCGCCTCCCCGTCAAGGACGGCGCGCGCACCTCCGTCCTCGCCTCGCGCTGGCGCCGCGTCTGGCTCTCCACGCCCCAGGTCCTGGCCGACGCCCACCTCCGCCCCAAAGGCTGCCGCTTGCCCCCCACGCCCGCCGACTCGCCGGCCATCGTCGCCGCTGTCTCCAGCATCCTCGAAGCGCACACCGGCGCCATCCCCACCGTCCACCTCACCTGCAGCCACACGAGCGCGTACCAGGCCCAGCTCGCGCGCTGGCTCCACCTCCTCGCTACCAAGGGCGTCCAGGAGCTTGTCCTCGTCAACCGCCCGTGGCCGCTCGACGTGCCCCTCCCGCCCGCGCTCTTCAGCATCACCACCCTCACTTGCCTCTACATCGGCCTCTGGAAGTTCCCGGACGTGGCCAGGTTACCGCTCGGCACCTCCTTCCCCCATCTCCGTGAGCTCGGCATCTGCAGCGTCGTCATGGAGGACGGGGACATCGACTTTGTCGTTGCCAAGAGCCCTGTCCTTGAGACTCTCAACATCCATGGATGCAACAAGGGGCTGGGCCTTCGCCTCGTCAGCCAGAGCCTCCGGTGTGTCCAAGTTTGCAGCTCTTTTCTGGAGGACATTGCCGTGGTGAAGGCTCCTCGCCTCGAGCGGCTCATTCTGGAGGGCTTTCGGAGCAACGCCGGTGGCTTGTGCACCAGAGTCAGGATTGGCGATGCTCCCAAGCTACACGCGTTAGGAATCTTGGAGCCAGGGAGCACCATGCTAGAGATCCGAGACACCATCGTCGTGGTACATACATCTCCTGTCTGCAGTTTGTTCAGTTAGCAAAATGTCCGGTTGATGGATGTCCATGACTAAATGTGTGACTTCTTTTTTTGTTCAATCGGGTTCATTTCAGGCCGGGATAAAGGCGAGCCCAAGCACCATGGCCACCGCATCAAGGTCCTGTGTCTGAATGTGCGTTTCGGAAACCACACAGATGCCAAGATGGTTCCCTCCTTCCTCGGCTGCTTTCCCAATTTGGAGGCACTGCACATTATTGTAAGTTCTTTCCATTTCATGTTTTAGTTGCGATCAGCAATGATATCAAGCACATGGATAGTTGAGTGAGATCTCTGGTGATACTAACAAACATGGGGAACTGCATAGTGCATACACGATATCAATTTCTGATCTTTCACGTGTGGGCTACTTGGTAGTTGTTACTTTCTGCTAATTTCACGTGTGAAAATATTGATTGTTGATTTGCATAGCTCTGTCTGAGTCAATGATCATAAATGTCAAACATTCCATTTATTATCAGCCATCAGGTTTTCTCTTCTTAGAGCATTACTAGTAGAACCCTCAAACCCTCAAATCCTTAAAGCACTTTTAAGGGTTGAGAAGTGCCACTTTTTGACACTTTTAAGGGTTGAAAAACAGGGGCAAATACTAGAACCCTCAAACCCAACCCGTAAACTGCACCAAATCACATAAATCACACATAAATCACGAGGATGGGGTTGCCATTTCCTCGAACACCTCGTGCTCGGCGAGAGGAGGTTCGGCGACGGTGGCGGGCGGGGCCGCGGCCGTGGCGGCGGGCTTCTTCCGCGGCTTCTTCACGGCCGGGGACGAGCCGACGACCTTGGCCGAAGCTGTTGGGGAACGTTGCAGAAAATTAAAATTTTTCTACGGTTTCACCAAGATCTATCTATGAGTTCATCTAAGCAACGAGTTACTAGAGAGAGTTTGCATCTACATACCACTTGTAGATTGAGTATGGAAGCGATCGAGGGAGTGGTGACGATGAAGACGTTCCCAACGTGATTCCGATCACCGATGACCAAGTGCTGAACGGACAGCACCTCCGCGTTCAACACACGTGCGGGATTTATGACGCCTCCTTCGCCTTGATCCAGCAAGGAGGAAGGAGAGGTTGAGGAAGATCACTCCAATGGCAGCACGACGGCGTGATGCGATGGAGGGATCAGATTCGGCAGGCTTCGCCAAGCGTGTCACGGAGGAGGAGAGGTGTTGGGAGGGAGGGCTGCGCCTTCAACTGTGTGTGCAGCCCTCCCTCTACCCCTCTATTTATAGGGGAAAGGAGGAGGGCGGCCCCTCTAGATGCATCTAGAGGCGGCGGCCAAGGGAGGGGCTTGCCCCCAAGGGGCGCCCCTTAGGGTCCCCCTCAACCCTAGGCGCATGGGCCAAGGGAGGGTGCGCCCAGCCCATGAGGGGCTGGCTGCCCCACGCAGCCCAAGTGGCCCCCAAAGGGTGGCCCTCCCGTGGTCCTCCGAACCCTTCCGTGGACCCTCCATAAAACCGATGTGACCAAACTTTTCCGGTGTCCGCTTGACGACTTCCCATATATAAATCTTTACCTCCGGACCATTCCGAACTCCTCGTGACGTCCGGGATCTCATCCGGACTCAACAACATTCGTAATCACATACAAGTCTTCCTATTAACCCTAGCGCCACCGAACCTTATGTGTAGACCCTACGGTTCGGAGACATGTAGACATGACCGAGACGCTCTCCGGTCAATAACCAACAGCGGATCTGGATACCCATGTTGATTCCCACACGCCTCGATGTTGTCATCGGATGAACCACGATGTCTAGGGTTCAAGCAACCCGTATGCTATTCCCTTTGTCGACGGTATGTTACTTGCCCGAGACTCGATGGTATCCCAATACTTCGCTTAGTCTCGTTACGCAAGTCACTTTACTCGCATCAGAATGCATGATCCCGTGACCAGACACTTGATCACTTTGAGCTCATTATGATGATGCACTACCGAGTGGGCCCAAGTGATACCTCTTCGTCATACGGAGTGACAAATCCCCTCTCGATCCGTGTCAACCCAATGACACTTTCGAGATACCTGTAATGCACCTTTATAGTAACCCGCTTCGCCAGTGACGCTTGATACACCCAAAGCACTCCTACGGTATCCGGAGTTACACGATCTCACGGTCTAAGGAAGAGATACTTGACATTGGAAAAGCTCTAGCAAAACGAACTACACGATCTTTGTGCTATGCTCAGATTGGGTCTTGTCCATCACGTCATTCTCCTAATGAGGTGATCCCGTTGTCAATGACATCGATGTCCATAGTCGAAACCATGACTATCTCGTCACCAACGAGCTAGTCAACTAGAGGCTCACTAGGGACGATTGTGGTCTATGTATTCACACGTGTATCACGATTTCCGTATGATACAGCTTATAGCATGAATAAAAGACAATTGTCATGAACAAGGAAATATAATAATAATGCTTTCATTATTGCCTCTAGGGCATATTTCCAACAGTCTCCCACTTGCACTAGAGTCAATAATCTAGTTTACATTGTGATGAATCAAACACCCATAGAGTTCGGTGTTGATCATGTTTTGCCCATGAAGAGGTTTAGTCAACGGATCTGCGACATTCAGATCCGTATGCACTTTACAAATTTCTATGTCTCCATTCTGAACATTTTCACGGATGGAGTTGAAGCGACGCTGATGTGCCTGGTCTTCTTGTGAAACCTGGCTCCTTGGCAAGGGCAATAGCTCCAGTGTTGTCACAGAAGAGTTTGATCGGCCCCGACGCATTGGGTATGACTCCTAGGTCGGTGATGAACTCCTTCACCCAAATTGCTTCATGCGCTGCCTCCGAGGCTGCCATGTACTCCGCTTCACATGTAGATCCCGCCACGACGCTTCTGCTTGCAGCTGCACCAGCTTCTCGCTCCACCATTCAACATATACACGTATCCGGTTTGTGACTTAGAGTCATCGAGATCTGTGTCGAAGCTTAGCGTCGACGTAACCCTTCTGACGAGCTCTTCGTCACCTCCATAAACGAAACATGTCCTTTGTCCTTTTCAGTACTTCAGGATATTCTTGACCGCTGTCCAGTGTTCCTTGCCAGGATTACTTTGGTACCTTCCTACCAAACTTACGGCAAGGTTTACATCAGGTCTGGTACACAGCATGGCATACATAATAGATCCTATGGCATAGGCATAGGGGATGACACTCATCTCTTCTTTATCTTTTGCCGTGGTCGGGCATTGAGCTGAGCTCAATCTCACACCTTGCAAAACAGGCAAGAACCCTTCTTGGACTGATCCATTTTGAACTTCTTCAAAATCTTATCAAGGTATGTGCTTTGTGAAAGACCTATGAGGCGCCTCGATCTATCTCTATAGATCTTGATGCCTAATATATAAGCAGCTTCTCCAAGGTCCTTCATTGAAAACACTTATTCAAGTAGGCCTTAATGCTGTCCAAGAATTCTATATCATTTCCCATCAAAAGTATGTCATCTACATATAATATGAGAAATGCTACCGAGCTCCCCTCACTTTCTTGTAAACGCAGGCTTCTCCATAAGTCTCAAGATAAACCCAAACGCTTTGATCATCTCATCAAAGCGAATGTTCCAACTCCGAGATGCTTGCACCAGCCCATAAATGGATCGCTGGAGCTTGCATACTTTGTCAGCATTCTTGGGATCGACAAAACCTTCCGGCTGCATCATATACAGCTCTTCCTTAAGATAGCCGTTAAGGAACGCTGTTTTGACGTCCATCTGCCATATCTCATAATCATAGTATGCGGCAATTGCTAACATGATTCGGACGGACTTAAGCTTCGCTACGGGAGAGAAAGTCTCATCGTAGTCAATCCCTTGAACTTGCCGATAACCCTTAGCGACAAGTCGAGCTTTATAAATGGTGACATTACCATCCGCGTCCGCCTTCCTCTTAAAGATCCATTTGTTTTCTATCGCTCGCCGATCATCGGCAAGTCACCAAAGTCCACACTTTGTTTTCATACATGGATTCTATCTCGGACTTCATGGCTTCTAGCCATTTGTTGGAATCTGGGCCCGCCATCGCTTCTTCATAGTTCAAGGTTCATTGTTGTCTAACAACATGATTTCCGTGACAGGGTTGCCGCACCACTCAGTGCGGAACGTGTCCTAGTGGACCTACGAAGTTCAGTAGCAACTTGATCCGAAGTACCTTGATCATCATCATGAATTTCCTCTTCAGTTGGTGTAGGCATCACAGGAACATTTTCCTGGGCTGCACTACTCTCCTGTTCAAGAGGTAGTACTTCATCGAGTTCTACTTTCCTCCCACTTACTTCTTTCGAGAGAAACTCTTTTCCGAAAGGTTCCGTTCTTGGCAACAAAGATCTTGCCCTCGGATCTTAAGTAGAAGGTATACCCAATGGTTTCTTTAGGGTATCCTATGAAGACGCATTTTTCCGACTTGGGTTCGAGCTTTTCAGGTTGAAGTTTCTTGACATAAGCATCGCATCCCCAAACTTTTAGAAACGACAGCTTAGGTTTCTTCCCAAACCATAATTCATACGGTGTCGCCTCAACGGACTTAGACGGTGCCCTATTTAAAGTGAATGTAGCTGTCTCTAGAGCGTATCCCCAAAATGATAGCGGTAAATCGGTAAGAGACATCATAGACCGCACCATATCCAATAGAGTGCGACACGACGCTCGGACACACCATTACGCTGAGGTGTTCCAGGCGGCGTTAGTTGTGAAACGATTCCACATTTTCTTAAGTGTGTACCAAATTCGTGACTTAAATATTCTCCTCCACGATCTGATTGTAAGAATTTTATCTTTCGGTCACGTTGATTCTCTATTTCATTCTGAAATTCCTTGAACTTTTCAAAGGTCTCAGACTTGTGTTTCATCAAGTAGACATACCCATATCTACTCAAGTCATCTGTGAGAGTGAGAACATAACGATACCCTCCATGAGCCTCAACGCCATTGGACCGCACACATCGGTATGTATGATTTCCAACAAGTTGGTTGCTCGCCCATTGTTCCGGAGAACGGAGTCTTGGTCATCTTGCCCATGAGGCATGGTTCGCATGTGTCAAATGATTCATAATCTAAAGACTCCAAAAGTCCATCAGATGGAGCTTCTTCATGCGCTTGACACCAATGTGACCAAGGCGGCAGTGCCACAAGTATGTGGGACTATCGTTATCAACTTTACATCTTTTGGTATTCACACTATAAACATGTGTAATACTACGCCGAGATTCATTAAGAATAAACCATTGACCATCGGAGCATGACCATAATACATATCTCTCATATAAATAGAACAACCATTATTCTCGGATTTAAATGAGTAGCCATCTTGCATTAAACAAGATCCAGATACAATATTCAAGCTCAAACTTGGCACCAAATAACAATTATTAAGGTTCATAACTAATCCGTAGGTAAATGAAGAGGTAGCGTGTCGACGGCGATCACATCGACTCTGAACCATTCCCGACGCGCATCGTCACCTCGCCCTTTGCCGGTTTCCGCTTATTCCGCAGCTCCTGCCAGAATTACAAATATGAGCAACGGCACCGTATCAAATACCCAGGAGTTACTACGAGTAATCGGCAAAGTACACATCAATTACATGTATATCAAATATACCTTTGGTGTTGCCGGCCTTCTTGTCCGCTAAGTATTTGGGGCAGTTCCGCTTCGAAGGACCCTCCCTTGCAATAAAAGCACTCAGCCTCGGTTTGGGTCCATTCTTTGACTTCTTCCCGCAACTTGCTTACCAGCGCTGCAACCTCCTTGCCGTCCTTCTTGAAGTTCTTCTTACCCTTGCCCTTCTTGAACTTAGTGGTCTTATTGACCATCAACACTTGATGTTCTTTCTTGATCTCAACCTCGGCTGACTTCAGATAGAGAACACTTCAGAATGGTCTTTACCATCCCCTGCATGTTGTAGTTCATCACAAAGCTCTTGTAGCTTGGTGGGAGCGATCGGAGGATTCTGTCAATGACCGCCTCATCGTGGAGGTTACTATTCAGCTGGGTCATACGGTTGTGCAACCTGCATATCTTCGTAATATGCTCACCGATGTAACTATTTTCCTCCATCTTACAACTATAGAACTTGTCGGAGATGTCATATCTCTCGACCCGGGCGTGAGCTTGGAAAACAAGTTTCAGCTCCTCGAACATCTCATATGCTCCGTGATGCTCAAAACGCTTTTGGAGCCCCGGTTCTAGGCTGTAAAGCATGCCGCACTGAACGAGGGAGTAATCATCAGCACGAGACTGCCAAGCATTCATAATGTCTTGGTTCTCGGGACGGAGCGCCACCTAGCGGTCCTTCTAGGACATATTGTTTCTGGCAGCTATGAGGATGATCTCAAGTTCGGACCCAGTCCGTATAGTTGCTGCCGTCATCTTTCAACTTGGTTTTCTAGGAACGTTGAAGTTCAAGTTGACATGAGCGTTGGCCATTTGATCTACAAGACATATCATTCAAAAGTTTTAGACTAAGTTCATGATAATTAAGTTCATCTAATCAAATTATTACAATGAACTCCCACTTAGATTGACATCCTCTAGTCATCTAAGTGTTACACGATCCGAGTTGACTAAACCGTGTCCGATCATCACGTGAGACGGACCAGTCTCGCCGGTGAACATTCTCATGTTGATCGATCTTCCATACGACTCGTGTTCGACCTTTCGGTCTCCGTGTTCCGAGGCCATGTCTGTACATGCTAGGCTCGTCAAGTAAACCCTAAGTGTTTTCGTGTGTAAATCTGTCTTACACCCGTTGTATGTGAACGTAAGAATCCATCACACCCGATCATCACGTGGTGCTTAGAAACGACGAACTTTGGCAACGGTGCACGCTTAGGGAAACACTTCTTGAAATTGTTGTAAGGATCATCTTATTTACTACCGTCGTTCTAAGTAAACAAGATGTATAAACATAATAAACATCACATGCAATTATATAGTAGTGACATGATATGGCCAATATCATAAAGCTCCATTGATCTCCATCTTCGAGGCTCCATGATCATCTTGTCACCGCATGACACCATGATCTCCATCATCATGATCTCCATCATTGTGCCTCCATGAAGTTGTCACGCCAACGACTACTTCTACTTCTATGGCTAACGCGCTTAGCAATAAAGTAAAGTAAGTTACATGGCGCTTCTTCAATGACACGCAGGTCATACAAAATAAAGACAACTCCTATGGCTCCTGCCGTTGTCATACTCATCGACATGCAAGTCGTGATTCCTATTACAAGAACATGATCTCATACATCACAATATGTCATTCATCATTCATCACAACTTGGCCATATCACATCACATGTCAATTGCTGCAAAAACAAGTTAGACGCCCTCTAATTGTTGTTGCATCTTTTACGTGGCTGCAATTGGGTTCTAGCAAGAACGCTTTCTTACCTACGAATAACCACAACGTGATCTTGTCAACTTATATTTACCCTTCATAAGGACCCTTTTCATCGAATCCGCTCCAACTAAAGTAGGAGAGACAGACACCGCCAGCCACCTTATGCAACTAGTGCATGTTAGTCGGTGGAACCGGTCTCACGTAAGCGCACGTAAGGTTGGTCCGGGCCGCTTCATCCCACAATACCGAGGAAGCAAGATAAGACTAGTAGCGGCAAGTAAATTGACAAGATCCACGCCCACAACCAAATTGTGTTCTACTCGTGCAAAGAGAACTACGCATAGACCTAGCTCATGATGCCACTGTTGGGGAACGTTGCAGAAAATTAAAATTTTTCTACGGTTTCACCAAGATCTATCTATGAGTTCATCTAAGCAACGAGTTACTAGAGAGAGTTTGCATCTACATACCACTTGTAGATTGAGTACGGAAGCGATCGAGGGAGTGGTGATGATGAAGACGTTCCCAACGTGATTCCGATCACCGATGACCAAGTGCTGAACGGACAGCACCTCCGCGTTCAACACACGTACGGGACGATGACGTCTCCTTCGTCTTGATCCAGCAAGGAGGAAGGAGAGGTTGAGGAAGATCACTCCAATGGCAGCACGACGGCGTGATGCAGATGGAGGGATCAGATTCGGCAGGGCTTCGCCAAGCGTGCGGAGGAGGAGAGGTGTTGGGAGGGAGGGCTGCGCCTTCAACTGTGTGTGCAGCCCTCCCTCTACCCCTCTATTTATAGGGGAAAGGAGGAGGCGGCCCCTCTAGATGCATCTAGAGGGGGGCGGCCAAGGGAGGGGGGCTTGCCCCCAAGCAAGGCGCCCCTTAGGGTTCCCCCTCAACCCTAGGCGCATGGGCCAAGGGAGGGTGCGCCCAGCCCATGAGGGGCTGGCTGCCCCACGCAGCCCAAGTGGCCCCCAAAAGGGTGGCCCTCCCGTGGTCCTCCGGAACCCTTCCGTGGACCTCCATAAAACCGATGTGACCAAACTTTTCCGTGTCCGCTTGACGACTTCCCATATATAAATCTTTACCTCCGGACCATTCCGAACTCCTCGTGACGTCCGGGATCTCATCCGGACTCAACAACATTTGGTAATCACATACAAGTCTTCCTATTAACCCTAGCGCCACCGAACCTTAAGTGTGTAGACCCTACGGGTTCGGAGACATGTAGACATGACCGAGACGCTCTCGGTCAATAACCAACAGCGGATCTGGATACCCATGTTGGTTCCCACACGCCTCGATGTTGTCATCGGATGAACCACGATGTCTAGGGTTCAAGCAACCCGTATGCTATTCCCTTTGTCGACGGTATGTTACTTGCCCGAGACTCGATCGTCGGTATCCCAATACTTCGCTTAGTCTCGTTACCGGCAAGTCACTTTACTCGTGCCAGAATGCATGATCCCGTGACCGGACACTTGATCACTTTGAGCTCATTATGATGATGCACTACCGAGTGGGCCCAGTGATACCTCTCCGTCATACGGAGTGACAAATCCTGTCTCGATCCGTGTCAACCCAATGACACTTTCGGAGATACCGTAATGCACCTTTATAGTCACCCGATTACGCCAGACGCTTGATACACCCAAAGCACTCCTACGGTATCCGGGAGTTACACGATCTCACGGTCTAAGGAAGAGATACTTGACATTGGAAAAGCTCTAGCAAAACGAACTACACGATCTTTGTGCTATGCTCAGGATTGGGTCTTGTCCATCACGTCATTCTCCTAATGAGGTGATCCCGTTGTCAATGACATCGATGTCCATAGTCGAAACCATGACTATCTGTCGACCAACGAGCTAGTCAACTAGAGGCTCACTAGGGACGATTGTGGTCTATGTATTCACACGTGTATCACGATTTCCGTGATGATACAGCTTATAGCATGAATAAAAGACAATTGTCATGAACAAGGAAATATAATAATAATGCTTTCATTATTGCCTCTAGGGCATATTTCCAACAGAAGCCCCTCGAGGCCCACGGCCGCCACCTTCGCCGACTCTTCTTGGGGGCGCGCGCGGCCGTGGCGGGGCGGGCGCCGGGCGGGACGGAGCAGGCGGAGCCTGGGAGGCGGGAGGAGGCCTCGCCGCCGCCGCCGCCCGACGTGGTCGCCGCCACCACGCCGGGCGACGGTCGGGGGCGGGGCGGGCGGGCGGGCGAGGCGGCCAAGGGGGGCGGGCCGGGCGGGCGGCAGCCGTGGCGGGCGAGGCGGGGGCGGGGGAGGCGGTCGGGGGAGGCGCGGCGGCGGCGGGGCCCTCCATGGCCGGAGAAGGAGGCCGGGGAGGAGGAGCAGTTGGCTCCCGCGCAAACGAGGAGCGAGCGAGCGAGCGAGTGCGGGTTGGGGGGGCGATTTTCCTCTCAACCCCTACTTCTACGGATTGGAAACTGGTTTGAGGGTTGGACCTCTAAAATTTTTTACGGGTTTGAGGGTTTAGAGGTTCTAGTCTACGGCGTTTTTTCCGCGAAAACTGTAAAAAAGCAGTTATTTTTAGGGGTTTGAGGGTTTGAGGGCTCTACTAGTAATGCTCTTACACCCACTAACTTTTGGAAAGCAACCTTCACCTTTAGGGCCTGTATTTCAGCTGTCAAGTTTGCAACTTATATATAATCATCTTGCTCATTCCTGCCTACAGTTTTCTGGTGATCTGTGTGATATTACCACAGTGCCGTGTTAGTTCTTTGGTACTAGACCGTATCATGACATGAGTTATGTCTACTTAACTAATTGCACAGTTCTTTTCAGGCTTCCATTTATTCTTAGCCACCAGGTCTTCTCTGCACATACTAAACAGTGACTAGAGTACAAAATGATAATTCTGGGGGTTGCATGTTAATTTCAGTTTGTTATGACATTTGTTATGAATTCTGGGGGTTGCACATTGCTGCCTACAAGTTGTTGGAGGTCCATGTAGCATTGCCATAATGCCATATTGATGCTGGTAAATTGTGCACCTGTTAGGAGAGCTACACTGCAGCTCAAATGTGTAGCCTAACTTCTTAATTTGTTATACATGAACTGTGATCATGAGGCCACCGTAGTTGCTGTTTTATCTGTACTACTAGGATAGTTGGTACTTTGTCTAGCTTCATTCATGGGAAGCATTGGCATCTCATATCTCTCTCATATATCAGAATCCACATTTAGGTATGCATGCTGTTTGTTTCACGGGACAATAACTGCCGCTTTTCAATTAATATGAAGCGCTGTGTGGTATTAATTTGCACCGTGTTTGTGTGTACCAGCATCATATACTCAGCATGATTCATCATAGCTGAACTGTGAGTGATTTAATTGTTTTTTTTCTTGCAGTCTGAAAAATGTGATCATCAAGCTGGCAGTGCCAGGATGAACCTCAGCTTCTGGAAGCAGGCCAAGCCCTCTGAAAGTGTCAAGTCGTGTATCAAGGTGTTCTCTTACAGAGAATTCCGAGGGGAGCTTGGGGAGGTTGCCTTCCTCAAGTTCTTCTTTCGGAACGCGAGGGCGCTGAGGACTGCGTCCATCTCCATGGCTAACCCGAGCTTCACGACATTCTCGATGGATGGGGCCACTCGTAAAGCGCAGGAAGCTTCTAACAACATGGCCAGCAGGTCCTGCGAAATGGTGCTTCTCGGGAGCACAGGTCCTGAAGGAGGTAGCCCCTGGAGCTTCAAGAGAGGGACGGATTACTCCTTTGATGACCCTTTCTCAGCGGTGCAAATCCACAACATAGCTTAGTATCTGTGTCTGCTTCTTTTGGTACCTGACTTTGGTGGTACTTACATTACATACTTTGTGTTAAATTCGTTGTCTGATCGAAAGTACTCCTAGCTTCCTGATCAGTAGCCTCTTGGCAGATTGGCCAGCGAACGCTTTTAAGCAATAAAGCTCTCACTATTTCCCCCGCAAAAAAAAAAAACAATGTACATCATGCATGTGAAATATTTCCAAAGTGTATCATAAAATTGTTTCATGTGTGCTCTAAATACGTACATTGTATAATGAGGAAAAAGAGGACATGTGTGGAAACAAAGTGAACCAATAAAAAATGAGAAAGAAACAAAAATAAAAGCAAAAGGATCATACAAAACAAAGAAAACCAAGAAATAAAAAAAGAAAACCAAAGTATAACGAAGAAAGAAAAAACATAGCAAAATAAAGAAAATGTTCTCGACAAAACCATAGCAAAATAAACAAAAATAAAAGCAAAAGGATCATACAAAACAACTAGTGTGGCCCTATTCTCAAATGTTCTCGACAAAAGCACCGGGCCCGGATTAATTCCTAGCTCAAGTTTTTCAAAATTATTAGCACTTGCAAGGTGAGAAGACAGACGTTATCAATGTTGTGATTAGGATATTGAAGGGAGGAGATTATGCGGAGGATATTAACAGGATGCTCATTGTTATTAATCCTAAGGTACAAACAATACTTTTTTCGCAGTCCTGTCCTATTAGCTTGCTTAGTGTGATTTATAAAGTCGATTCAAAAGTACTCGCAAACCGACTTAAGCAGGTTCTCCCCGAAATTATCTATGAACAACATCGACCTTTGTGCCGGATAAACTTATTGTTGACAGTGTCATTGCGACCTATGAGTGTTTGAATTATATGAAAATAAAGAGGCAAAAAGAATTATCATTATGCGGTGAAACTAGACATGCAGAAGGCATTTGAGACAAAAAAAAACTAGCATATTGCAGAGCTCTGCAACCCAGGTGCGCTACGGATATATCTCGCTTACAGTGTGATGTATCGGATGTGGCTATGTGCCCCCCGCAGCAATACCTATGGCAGGGTCAGCCCGGTGACCCCACCTACTGAAGTGACATTGAAGTCACCCATGCATTTCCATTTTTTCCCGTACATTTTTGTTTTCTTTTTTTGCATTTTATTTTATTGTTTATATTTCGAAATGTTTTGATTTTGTACCATGAAAAAGATTTTGAACCATTAGAACTATGTACGTGACATTTTGAAGAAAAATTCTGGGATTAAAAATGTTTGCGACATTTAAAAATATTTCTAAAATGTAAAACATGTTTCCATAGGTTAGAAAAATGTTTATTTCCATTAAAAATGCACAAATTGAGTTTGTAAAAATGTTACTGTGTATTCAAAAAAATGCTTACAAACATGCATTTGTAAAAAATGTACATCATGCATTTGAAATATTTCCAAAGTGTATCATAGAATTGTTTCATGTGTGCTCTAAATATGTACAATGTATACTGAGGAAAAAGAGGACATGTGTGGAAACAAAGTGAACCAATAAGAAATGAGAAAGAAACAAAAATAAAAGCAAAAGGATCATACAAAACAAAGAAAACCAATAAATAAAAAAAGAAAACCAAATTATAACGAAGAAAGAAAAATCATAGCAAAATAAAGAAAATGAAGGAACTCTTGAAGAAAACCGATGATAAAACAATAAATAAATAAAATATAAATAGGAAACCCTACAAGAACCTACAGCGCGCAACGAAGGGAACCTTGCTACTGGTCAGCCGCTAGACGTCGCACGTAGGGAATTCCTATTAGGAATCGGTATGGGCAACTTATAGCCATAGCGTGATGTATCACCTTCTTGCCTCAGCATTTCGTGTGTGATCACATTAGTAGGTCAACTCATTAGAACATTTTCGCGACGGTTTTATAGATCAGCATGGATTGGTTTTAGCACACTTCGTGCACTATAATTTTCTTATTCTGTTTTTTAACAGTTTCCTTCTGTTTTTTTTATTTTCTATATGTTTCCATTGTTAGTTTTCATTGCTATTTTCCATTTTATTTTAATTTTTATTCATTTTTCTTTTTCTAGTTCTTTTATTATTTTTAAATACGCTAACTTTTTGTATACATGGTGCACACATTTCAACTATATGGCGAACATTTTCCTGAATACATGTTTGAAAATTATTTTGATTACATGTTAAACATTTCTCAGATACACATTAAAGATTTTTTGAATACATGTTGAACATTTTAGAATACATGTTAAAAAATTCAGGTACTCATTGAACATTTAAAAAAAATACATGATTGCTTTCTCAAAAACTCGTTGATTATTTTTTGAATAGACGCTATTTTTTTATACACGTAGGAATTTTTCAGAAACCTGATGAACAATTTTTAATACATATTAAACATATTCAAATGCATGTTGAACATTTTGTAGATATACGTTGAATATTGTTTAATACATGTAAAACATTGTTCTAATGGTTGAACATTTTTACTTGCGCCAATAATTGTTTACACTGTGAAAGTTCAATTAAATGCAATGAAATTATCTTAGAATGAGATTAACATTTTATACAAAATACATGACCTTTTAACATTTTTTAGTGTGCGGCAAAATTTTGAATTTTTAAGTAAATTTATTTCTGAAAATACATATATTTGAAAGTTATCAAAATATAAGCGGAAAGAAAATGAAAAATAAATTACTAGTGTACCGTAGACACGCAGACCGGGTGACAATTTCAGAAAACAATGAAATTTACTCTCATTTTTTTTCTGCGGGTACGAAATATTACAGTTAACATGCATTTGGTACGAGCTAGGATGGTCCAAGATTTGTACTAGCCCAAGATCAAAATTTGTGGAATTCATTCCCCGACCCACCGCCGGTGATCCCTCCAGACTTGGCTGCCACATCGCCAAAGCCCGCTAATGTTAGCTGGTGCCGACCGCTGTCACAGGGTTACCCAGCACCGACGATATAGTGGATTAGTGGTTGCAACTACCAACTGAATCTTTACGACTAGTTTGCAGTGGCTGTCATTATCTATAGCCTAGAGCTGGATCGATTTGGCGCAGAAAATGGAAACCTCTGGTACGTAGTGTCAGTACAATATAGAGTTGGCTTCTTTTGACATATCATGTACTCCCTCCGTTCGTTTTTATAAGACATTTTGGACAGCTAGTTTTGAACTGTTTTAGGCACTGTGTCTGTACTAGTTCCTTCCTGCTGAACAAGTACCACTCGAAGCCTTCACGCTCGGATGAAGAAGAGCTGATGGAGAGGTTGCAGCACCTCCTGATGAGAGTAAGCATGGTCGTTGAGGAGGCGGATGCGCGGTACATAACCAACTCTGGGATGTTGTTGCAGCTCAAGATGCTCTCAGAGGCCATGTACAGAGGATACCGCGTCTTGGACACCTCGAGGTACCCAACCCTCCAAGACAGTGCATGCTTCGATGAGGTTAGCATCAAAGACTCATCTAGCAGCAGCATGTATTTAGCAATTCCCCTCAAGCGTTCTCGAACAACAACCCAGAAGGATGACAAGGCCATGTGCCTCGAGTCACTAGGTGCCTTGGAAAGCTTAGAAGTCGCTATTGCTAACATGACAGAATTTGTTCTGCTTCTGGGTGGATGCGAGCGCATGTCTCGTAGGCCATACGACATCTATCTTTTCACCGACAACTTTATGTTTGACCGGCATGCTGAAAAGCAAAAACTCTTGAGCTTCTTGTTGCAGCACAGACCTGCTGGTGATGCACCAGCCATTCTTCCGATCATAGGTGGTGCCAAAGTTGGGAAGAAAACTTTGGTTGCTCATGTGTGTGGCGACGAAAGGGTTTGCTCGTGCTTTTCTTCTGTTTTGCACTTCAGTGGCGATAGTATTTTGAGGCATGGAAGGACCATGTCTGGGATGAAGATGCTTGTAGTTATTGAGTTTGCTTCTGATGTAAGTGATGATGACTGGAAAAACTTCCACTCATTTCTCTTAACAATGGGCAGAGGAAGCCATATCATCATCATAAGTAGAATTCAAAGATTAGCCCGATTTGGATCCGTGAAACCGATTTTTCTTAGTGTTCTGTCTTATGACGAGTGGAGGTACCTATTCAAGACACTAGCATCACTTCTGCTTCGGTACACCCCCCTTAAACACATCAAGGGCTGAGATTCACCCATACCCCTTCTCTGCCAAGGGCACGATCGTCTTTGTAAAAAAATTGCCCCCGCGCGTCCACGACGATACCCCCGCGTGCCTGTGTACACGCGGCTGCGGGACGAGCCGAGCCGCTTGGCAGCCGTGAGGACGCGAGCCGAGCCGAGCAGTTGGCAGCCGTGAGGGTGTTTTTTTTAAAAGTCGGCGTTGACCGGCGGGGCGTACGTGTGGACGTGGCGCGGACGGCCGTATCGTCGTGCAATAACTGCTTTGCAGTAATGGCGGCGTGCATGCAGGCGCCGACTGCTCGCGGCAGATCTCGTGCCGCCCGCCTGGTAGCCTCGTAGTCCGCGCCCACCACTGCCGCACGTGCAGCGACCGGGCGCCTGCCACCCGCCTGGTAGCCTCGTAGTCCGCACTGACAGTTGACGCGATCGGTCGGCTGCCGCCGCTGCGGCGACCGCCCGCACGCCACCGACGCTTCCACTACCGCACCTGTCGTCCTCGCGCCTTCCCACGCCACCGATCCCTCGCCTGCCGCGCCGCGCCTTCACACGCCGCCGCTGCCTCGCTTTCACACGCCGCCGCTGTCGCGCGTGCTGCCAGCCGCCCGCCTCTCCCTCGGGGCGCACGCCACTGACGGCTCGCCCGCCTACCTCCCTCCCCCGCCCGTCTATAAAAGGTCGCGCCAGCCCTCACCACGCCGTGCCATCTCCCTCGCCCCGCCCATCTCTCTCCCTCTCCTCGCCCGCCCATCTCCCTTTCCTCGCCGGCAATGTCTTCCAGCGACTCCGACGAGGGTGCGTGGCCGATCGGCGTCTGGCCGCTGAGC
Source organism: Aegilops longissima (assembly GCA_021605205.1). Classification (NCBI taxonomy): domain Eukaryota; kingdom Viridiplantae; phylum Streptophyta; class Magnoliopsida; order Poales; family Poaceae; genus Aegilops; species Aegilops longissima. Next base: position 31,102,973 of record CM038677.1, on the reverse strand, counting down.
CTCACAATCGGCGACACGGAGCTTATGGCCCGGTACGCGTGATGGTGCTGCCGGCAGCCAAGGTGCCGGGGACATGGCGGATCGGGGCGAACGGCATCCCCACCATGGGACCGCCGCCGACGAGGGAGCAGCTCTGCGCGTTCCCTGGCGGCCGGTACAACCGGAGGGCCCGGCGCAGGTTTTGGCACGGGAAGAACTTCGACATCGTCCTCGGCGCATTCAGGGACGCGGCGGCCGGCCGCATCTTCGGGGACATTACCGGCGAGGCCGGCACGTCCCGTGGTCGCCGCTGCCACGACCCACCTCCAGCCGCACCCACTGCCCCGGCACATCAGGCGCCCCCTGCCCCGGCGCTGGTCAAAATCCCGCTGGCGCAGGCCGCCCTCGCGCAAGACGGAGACCCCGACGACATGCCGGGGCTACTTGCGGTGCTGGCCCGGTCGGCAGAGGAGGCGGCGGCGGCCACTCATGAGGAACGAGAGCGGCTGGCGGCCATAGCGGCGGTGCAGGAACAACAGACGCAAGAAGACAACTGGTGGGATTTCAGCGACGACGACGACGATGGCGGCGACGGCGGCGAAGGAGAGGCCGGCGGTATGGCGCCGGTCATCGACCTCACCGGCGCCAGCGACGACAAGTAGTCTAGTTTTAGGGTTTTTTTATTTAAATTTCGGTCTAAGTTATTTAAATTGCGGTCTAAGTTTTAGTGCTCGGTTATGTTTAGGGTTATGTAAAATAATTTGAATTATGAATGAACTCGGAATGGTTTATCTGGAAAAAAAATCTGTATGTTTAATTTGATGTTAGTCATGCAACTTCAAAAAATAAACGGAAACATGAATTTCAACGGTACGAGACGATAATCGACACACAAATTGTAGAAAAATCAGTCACAAAACGCATGCATGGGGCCTTCCCTCATACCCGAAGGGTCTCCGGAGAACTTGTCAAGCATGCACACCAAAAACATATTGCCTCACGTCCGGGGTGTGGTATGTGGTGTTTTCACCTAAAAATTATTAAAAATTCTTAAAGCGATAAAAAAGCCAGAAAACTTTTCATGCATCCTACTGATGATGGTGGAACACTATAAAAAATGTGGGTACATTTGAAGGCTGTCGGAAAGAAACTTCTTTCGGACGGGGCCTTCGGTCTTTGCCCGAACGGTCTCCGGAGAAGGAGGCCAATCTTTCGACATATTCGGAATGACCTCAACTTTTGCAAGTGAGTTGGTATGCCCGCCCCTACAGTCAATACAAGATTTGAACGTATTTGGACATGAAAAACATGTTGCGTCACGTCCGGGGTGTGGTATGTGGTGTTTTCACCGAAAAAATTATACAAAATTCATAAAGTAAAAAAAACTCAGAAAACTTGTCATGCATCCTAGTGATGATGGTGGAACACTATGGAAAAATTTTGAGTTAATTTCAAGGATGTCGATAAAAAATTGAGTTGGTATGGTCACCCTGACATTCAATCCAAGAATTGAACGTATTTGAACACCAAAAACTTGTTGTGTCACATCCGGGGTGTGCTATGTGCTATTTTGACCTAAAAATTTATAAAACATTCATAAAGCGATAAAAAAATTTATAACTTGGCATGCATCCTAGTGATGATGGTGGAACACTATAAAAAAAATTATAGAAGGCAAAAAAAATAGTGATGCAAAAAAAAAAAAGCCCACTTGTGCTTGCACGCCAGAATCGCTTAATCGGTCCGCCCGATCAAGCCGGGTGGCGAAAGGCCGTTGCCTTCGCCCAGCTACGCCTGCAGCACAGGCCAAAGGGCAGTCTTGGCGGGCGGAATTAGAGGAGTTCAAACGGTGGTGGGAGGTTGGTATATAGGCCGGTCGCGTCGTCGTTCGGCGGGCGAGGTGGGACTAAACTTTAGTCCTCACCCCAGCCGACCCTGCCCCTGCACCGCACAAGACACTCAATGGGCCGCCCACGCCACGCCGTCACAAGACAACACTGGGCCGTCACAAGACAGTCAAGACTTTTGTTTTGTTTTTTTAAATAGTATTAAGTTTTTTAGTTATTTATGCCTGCCTTATAGTATAAAGAAATTCTATAATTAATAAAAATCCATACATAATATAGAATTGTTAACTATATTTATTATAATAATAATGAGTTGTTTATTAAAATTTATACGAAAACTAATGAGTTTTTATAATTAATTGCTAAAACAATAATGAGTTTTCTGATAATTAATTGATAATGAGTTTTTTGTAATGAATATTTTAATCATTTATTTGTGTAGATTAGTAATTACATTTTAATATTTATGTAATGTTAATTAATGTCTAAAATATATTTAAAATATATGCAAAGTTTAGTACTGTAATGTGTTGCATTAACGGCTAAATGTGTTTACATAATAATAATGCGTTGTTTTTTTTAATTTATAAGTAAGAATAATGAGTTTTTTGTAATATGTTTTCGATGCGTTTCACGGAGAAAATCATAGGAAATTCATACGGTGCCGGAAAATTATGAAAACTTATGCATGATGGCCCTGGCGATGAGTGCGTGTGGAAAAAGTTTGGGGTCCACCGGCTGATTCAGAAAAGAGAACGCATTACGGGTCTGACATCGTTCATATCCGATCAGTGCCGGTTGCATGAGTGGTACGAGGTGGCACGCACGAAACGTCACCCAAATTTGGGATGCAGTGGGCATGCCCATCTTAGGGCCCCACGCAAAAGTTGAACGAATTCGGACACCAAACGCATGTTGTGTCACGTCGGTCAGTGTTTTCGGTGCGTTTCACGGAGAAAACCATAAGAAACTCATACGGTGCCGGAAAATTATGAAAACTTGCAGGCATGATGGCCCTGGCGATGAGTGCGTGTGGAAAAAGTTAGGGGTCCACCGGCTGAGTCAGAAAAGAGAACGCAGTACGGGGCTGACATCGTTCATATCCGATCAGTGCCGGTTGCATGGGTGGTACGAGGTGGCACGCACGAAACGTCACCCAAATTTGGGATGCAGTGGGCATGCCCATCTTAGGGCCCCACACAAAAGTTGAACGAATTCGGACACTAAACACACGTTGCGTCACGCCCGGTTAGTGTTTTTGCTGCGTTTCACGGAGAAAACCATAGGAAATTCATACGGTGCCAGAAAATTATGAAAACTTGCAGGCATGATGGCCCTGGCGATGAATGCGAGTGGAAAAAGTTAGGGGTCCACCGGCTGAGTCAGAAAAGAGAACGCGGTACGGGGCTGACATCGTTCATATCCGATCAGTGCCGGTTGCATGGGTGGTACGAGGTGGCACGCACGAAACATCACCCAAATTTGGGATGCAGTGGGCATGCCCATCTTAGGGCCCCACACAAAAATTAAACGAATTCAGACACCAAACGCACGTTGCGTCACGCCCGGTCAATGTTTTCGGTGCGCTTCACGGAAAAAACCATAGGAAATTCATACGGTGCCGGAAAATTATGAAAACTTGCAGGCATGATGGCCCTGAAGATGAGTGCGTGTGAAAAAAGTTAGGGGTCCACCGGCTGAGTCAGAAAAGAGAACGCGGTACGGGGCTGACATCGTTCATATCCGATCAGTGCCGGTTGCATGGGTGGTACGAGGTGGCACGCACGAAACGTCACCCAAATTTGGGATGCAGTGGGCATGCCCATCTTAGGGCCCCACGCAAAAGTTGAACGAATTCGGACACCAAACGCACGTTGCGTCACGCCCGGTCAGTGTTGTCGGTGCGTTTCACGGAGAAAACCATAGGAAATTCATACGGTGCCGGAAAATTATGAAAACTTGCACGCATGATGGCCCTGGCGATGAGTGCGTGTGGAAAAAGTTAGGGGTCCACCGGCTGAGTCAGAAAAGAAAACCATAGGAAATTCATACGGTGCCGGAAAATTATGAAAACTTGCAGGCATGATGGCCCTGGCGATGAGTGCGTGTGGAAAAAGTTAGGGGTCCATCGGCTGAGTCAGAAAAGAGAACGCAGTACGGGGCTGACATTGTTCATATCCGATCAGTGTCGGTTGCATGGGTGGTACGAGGTGGCACGCACGAAACGTCAACCAAATTTGGGATGCAGTGGGCATGCTCATCTTAGGGCCCCACGCAAAAGTTGAACGAATTCGGACACCAAACGCACGTTGCGTCACGCCCGGTCCGTGTTTTCGGTGTGTTTCACGGAGAAAACCATAGGAAATTCATACGGTGCCAGAAAATTATGAAAACTTGCAGGCATGATGGCCCTGGCGATGAGTGCGTGCGGAAAAAGTTAGGGGTCCACCGGCTGAGTCAGAAAAGAGAACGCAGTACGGGGCTGACATCGTTCATATCCGATCAGTGCCGGTTGCATGGGTGGTACGAGGTGGCACGCACGAAACGTCACCCAAATTTGGGATGCAGTGGGCATGCCCATCTTAGGGCCCCACGCAAAGTTGAACGAATTCGACACCAAACGCACGCTAAGGCCACGTCCGTCGGTGTTGTCGGTGCGTTTCACAGAGAAAACCATAGGAAATTCATACGGTTCCGGAAAATTATGAAAAATTGCAGGCATGATGGCCCTGGCGATGAGTGCGTGTGGAAAAAGTTAGGGGTCCACCGGCTGAGTTAGAAAAGAAAACCATAGGAAATTCATACGGTGCCGGAAAATTATGAATGTTGCACTAAAAAAATGCATTAATATTTTCTATCGTTAAAAAACATCGGAGATAATGGCTCTCTTTTTGAAGAAAATGCATGATCCATGTGAACCTTCACAAGCTCTAAGTAGGTGAAGATTCACATCGATCCTGCATATCCTCCAAATAGAGTCCCATAAACTGAGATGTTTGTGCATTGACAAAAAGAAAATTATATAAAGGAGTGAACGGCGCGCCGGCTTAGCGATGTGGTATTAAACTGAAATGTTAAAGTAGAATGCATGTTTTTAATAAATGCATCATGGGCCAGCCGACGGTAGTTCACTAGTAGAAAACATGGCATTTGTCCCGGTTCGTAAGGGCCTTTAGTCCCGGTTCTTGAACCGGGACTAAATGGTCGTTACTAATGCCTCCCTCCTTTAGTCCCGGTCCTTACACGAACCGGGACAGATGGGCATCCACGTGGCCGCTGCTCGCAGCCCAGGCAGGGGGGCCTTTGGTCCCGGTTGGTGACATAAACCGGGACCAAAAAACTTCCACGCCACAAGATTTCAGTGGCTTGGGTTTTGCTTTTTTGAAAGGGGAGGGTTGGAGGTTTTGGGGGTTAATTTAGGTGTTTCATATATTGTGTTAGCTAGCTAATTAATAGAGAGAGAAGCGTCCTCTCTTATGTCCGTGCTAGGTCGATGCTACGTACTATATACATAGAGAGGCCCTCGACACGCTAGCTAGTAAGAAAATGAAGGAAACCATTAAGTACAGAAGTTCGTCATGCATACCGAGAGAAGTGATCGATCGACCTCTCCTTCTCCGAGAGATTGGTCGAACAACAAGTTTTCTATTATCTATCCGACGCTACTGGCTACATACATATACAATATGTAAGATCTCTTACAATCCCCTAGCATTTGAAATCAACTTTCACATGGTATTCTCCGGCTTTATTGATGACGTGGTCAAGAAAGAATCCCGCCAATTCCTCTTGAATTGCTTTCATGTGATCTTGTGATAGGAGTTCTTTCCGCATCTGCCACGTCTAATTTGAAGAAGGGGGTTAATACATATATATGAATGAAACTCAACAGAAATGATGGTGTAATAAAATGAAATCGTGAATATTATTGCTTACGCACTTCATATTCTCTTTTAGAGTAGCCCCGCTTATTTTTCAATGTCGCGTTGTAGATGAACTCGCACACGTAGTATCCATAGTAATCATTCTCTTGTTCCTGCCACAAGCACGTTAGGAGAAATAGAGGTCAATCAAACTGATAATGAAGCATTATAAATGGCATTGATGAAAGTATAGATATAGAATCAACGGGAGATGCGCACAACTAGCTAGCCAGTAGTACTTACGTCCGGGTATGTATATCGCAGCTCCTTCGGCAGTCCCGGAGCTTCTGCGATGAACTGTTTCCAAACCCTGCAAGACAAAGAAAATAATAATTATTATTTTAGATATCAGGAAATGAACAAAAAGTTGCCGATATGGTGCGATAATGATCGATTGAACTTACTTGTTGAGCAATTTAGTCATGTCCGCATAGGTTTCGGGATCTTTTCGTCTCGAGTCTAAGACGGTTACTAGTCCCGCTCAAGCTTAATCTCCAGAAGAACATAGTGGTAGCTGCGCACGCATGCATAACTCATCAATTACATTACTATAACCTCGCCGAGTAATAAGGAAACCGAATATGCACACGACAGTAACACTCACTTGAAGTTGTAAGGAAAGAGTATGGTATCTTTGTTTTGATTTTTGATCAACGATTGTAGCAAGTTGGCCTCGGCCTCTTCGGCGTGCTTTTTAACCTGAATTTCATCTATGATATTTGTGTTAATGAACCCAATATCATACATTTCTTGTTTTGTGCACTCGACGATTTTCAATCTGCATAATATAGTGAGGATATTTAATTATAAATACATGCAATGAAAGAGCTGAGCTATATATAGAGACTTAATGACAGAAATAGTACTTCCAGATAGTAGCAAAAGACCGTTAATTTATCGAGGGCCTTTTGATTGAAGAACTCGAAGAACTCCTCAAATGGAACAACCAACAGATCAGTTCCAACGAGGTCGTGCTCCTCTTTAATGTTCAGATACAAAGTATTCGTCCCCCCAGACTCTCTGCAGGTTTTCATGTACCAATTATGGAATCTTCGCATGATCGTTGTTAGAGATTTTTCATCTTTGACGAGAGGCTTCCGTATCAGATCGTGTATGTCCACCTCCATGAAATTAGGAAGTTGATCGTCAGGCAGGTAATCTGCAAGACACATTGAGCGGGGGGCACGATTGGTTCGCTTGTTCGCCGAGCTGGGCAATTTTTTTCCCAGCTGCTCGTCGTTCTTTTAGCCTTTGATCACTGACAGTAGTTCCTGACCGCGACGCTTCTTGATATTCCTTTTGAGTAATGCGCTCATAGTTGGTTTTCGGCGGAGACTTTGGTGGTTTCCTCAGGGCATCGATAGTGCGCTTTGCTTTCACCGGATCTACCTTCTCCTCCGGAGGTGGATGTCTCTTTGCTTTCAACCCTTCAAAGAAGTCCTTCACTTCGGTCCGCACGATCTTCGCGTTTTCCTCCTCGGTCCTCTCGTACGGTAACTTCTCTAGAGGCTTGAGAGGTGGCCGTATTTGTATTGCCTCCCGCCTCTGGCTGTACTGCTAGACGCCGGAGCAGACGGAGCGGCTGCGGCTGTCTTCTTTCGTGCTTGCTTACGAGGCGGAGGAGAAGGACTACGACGCGCCGGAGCAGTCGGGGCGGCGGCGGGTCTCTTCCGTCCTTGCTGGCGAGGCGGAGAAGGAGGAGGCTGCTGGCTGCTCGGGCGCGCCGGCGCAGGCGGAGAAGGAGGTGGAGTGCCGCCACACGCCGGAGAAGGAGGCCGAGTGCCCTTATCGTCACTCGCCGAAGGAGGAGGCGGTGGAGGAGGCGGAGTGCCCTGACTCGCCGGAGGAGGAGGAGGAGGCGGAGGCGTCCAGTTCCAAAGGTTGATGAGCTCCTTCCGCCATAGGCATGGAGTCTTCAGAGCAGAACCCAGCCTAGTCTCCCCTTCACCGGTAGGATGGTCAAGCTGGAGGTCCTCAAATCCCTCCGTTATTTCATCCACCATCACCCTAGCATATCCTTCTGGAATCAGCCGGCAGTGAAAAGTTGCGCTGGGTTCAGTAGGATAAACGGAGCCAACAGCCGCCTTGACCTTCAAATTCATCCATTGCGTCATAATGTGGCAATTTTGAGACTCCATGATAGCATCCACGGGATAGCTGGCAGGAGCCGTCAAGACATGCTCCGGCTGAAGCAGCTCGGTGGAAGCCACGCTGCTTCTCCGCTGAGATGGCGGGTAGCTTCGGGAAGCTTCGCGCTTCGCTTGCTGTGATTTGCTTCTCGTTCCTCTATCGCTTGTACCCTTGCGTGCAGCGCCTGCAGTTGGGTCTGCTACACTTTTTTCCTCCTCTCCTAGCATTTGTAACCGCCTGCGTCCGGAAAACCAGCATTCCACGGAACGGAGCCTGGCGTGCCTCGTGTCCGTCCACGGTGCTTAGGATTCCCGAGGGCCATTGTGAGCTCGTCGTTCTCTCTGTCTGGAACGAACATCCCTTGCTGCGCTGCATCGATATAGTGCCAAAGCCTCTTGACTGGTATTTCCAATTGCTCGTCCGTCCAAATGCACTTCCCTGATACAGGGTCCAAGGTTCCGTCAGCCCCGAAGAACCAAGTCCGGCAACGGTCTGGCCAGTTCATTGTCTCTGGTTCGATCCCTTTATCAACCATATCATTCTCAGCCTTGGCCCACTTAGGCCGGGCTTTGAGGTAGCCACCTGACCCCGTGCGATGGTGAAGCTTCTTCTTCGCAGCATTTTGCTTGTTTGTCGCCGACATCTTCTTACTCTTTTCCGATGTCTTGTGGGCCACAAATGCGGGCTAGTGATCTCTGATCTTCTCATATTTGCCCTTGAATTCTGGTGTCTCTTTTTTGTCGACAAACGTATTCAGGTCTTTCTTCCACCTCCCGAATAGGTCTTCCATCTTCTTAAGAGCAAAATACTTGATTAATTGCTCTTTAACGGGCTTCTCCGGATCATCCTCTGGCGGTAGGGTGAAATTTGACTTCAGCTCAGTCCAAAGATCATTTTTCTGCATATCATTGACATAAGACACCTCAGGGTCTTTGTTCTTAGTCTTATACCATTGGTGGATGCTGATCGGGATCTTGTCCCTAACCAGAACCCCGCACTGAGCAACAAATGCGTTCTTTGTCCGGATGGGTTCAATCGGTTGGCCGTCGCGCGCGATTGCTATGATCTCAAACCTTTCATCCGTGCTCAACTTTTTCTTCGGGCCTCGTCTCTTTATCGAAGTTGTGCTCAATCCGGAGGGCTAGGAAAAAGAACAAAGACGAGAGTTAATTAATATGTGTACATACCAAAACAATGAATGCATCAATTAGCTAGTCAGCACAGGCTTAACTAATATATATACCTGGCCGGACTCGGTTCGGTCACTGGAGCCATCATCATGGTCTCCTTCTTGCACCGTCATTGGGTCACCGGAGCCGTCCTCACGGTCTCCTTCTTGCACCGGCATTGGGTCACCGGAGCCATCATAATCATAGCCAGCTGCTTCTTCACCCTCTCCTTCCAGACCATCGGTGTCGTTGAGAAACAACGAGAAGGCGACATCACTTCCTTGTGCGATTATGTCCCCCAACAACGCTTCTTGTGCTTCGTCTCGGGGGGTGTCCATAGTTTCTACAAAGCAATTATTATTCAAACATGACAGATGGATATATTAGCTAGTGGCAAACGTAGAACTAGCTAGCTAATCACAGTAAGGAATCATATTAATTAGTGGCCTCGACGCTGCTTCTCTAGGGTTTGGGGTGGCCTCGACAACGCTTCAAGGGGGTAATATCGACAACGATGAGATACATACACGGGAAAATAATGTTATCGGGGAGGGGGTATATCGACCCCCCCCCTCACGTGTTGAAGTTATCGAGAGGGGGTATGTCGACCCCCCCCCCCCACGTGTTGAAGTTATCGGGAGGGGTTTATATCGACAACTGTGACGCCCGGATATTTAAGCTACAGTGATCCCACGCTAATGGTGCCACATCAACACGTTACTGCTGCTAATCTATCGTTAGATCAAAACCGGTCCAAAATTCAAATTCAAAGTTTGGTAAATAATAAAAGTTTTCAAGAATTAAAATAAAAATGTTCGGTTTGTAATAAATATTACATAGGTAAGTATGGTGTAGTAAACACATTTTTATAAAATGCCTAAGTAATTTAAAGTGATTTAAAACAGAAAAGAAAATAAATAAAAGAAAGAAAATACAAAAGAGAAAACAAAACAAAAGAAAAGGAGCCCCTTCCCCCACTGGGCCAACCGGCCCAGCTGGCCACTAGGCCGACTAGGTCGGCCCGTCCCCACTCCCCCATAACCCCCTCCACTCCTAACCCTACCCACCGACGCCCCACTCGCTCCCCCCACTCCCCACGATCCCCTTCTCCTTCGATCTGGATCGGGATCGGCCCGATCCCGTTGCCCCGACGCCCGGCGCCCTGTCACATCCCAGTTAGACCATGCATTAGGGTGTGCATCATGTTTAAATTCCATTTGAATTTGAAATGGGGAAGGCAGGAAACCCCAGAACACCCCCCCCCCCCTTAAATCAACTAGGGTTTACTAAAATTTATTTCAATGAACCTGAAATGCCCTTCAAAATGTTCATCCTCTTTACTTTGGTTCGAACCCATGTCAAAGAAGGTGTACCATTTTCTAGGTCATCTAAGGGTTCTAGGATTAATCCACAAGTTTTGAACTTGAGCATTTTAATTATATAAAATATTTTAAATGTTCAAAATTGTCAAACCAAAATGTTTCATGTTGGGAATATTCCAACAAGTGACCAGAGAGCATTTTGGTGATTTTTAAAACAGTTTTGGTATTTTAAAAACCCCACAAAGTTGCAGGAAAATTAGAAAAGACTAAAAAGGAAAAAAACTTACTCGACGCCTGCGTTCGCCCACCTGCCGCCCAGCCCAAAGAGCAGCCATGAGCTGCTTGGCTCGGCCAGCAGCAGCTGGTGCCCGACGGCGAGCTCCGGGCGCGCCACGCAGCTGGCCGCCGCCCTGCTTCACCTCCTCGCCGCCTCGCTGCCTGGATGGCCTCCACGTCGTCGCCCCGACCCCCTGGACACGCCATTCGCCCCCTGCCTCCTCTCCCTCGCTCCCCCCTCGCCATGGCCGACGCCACCGTCGCCGCTCCACCGTCGTAGCCGTAGCCACCGTCGTCCCCGCGCCACGAGACCTTGTCCAGCCGCTTCGCCGTCGTCGACTTCGTCGAACAAGCCAAGCCCCGAGCACTTGCTCGCCCCGAAGCCACCGCACCGACCCCGCCCGGCTCCGCCACCGCCGGAGATCCCCTTCGCCGTCGCCGCCGCATCAGAGCATCCCCGACCCCGACGAGGCTCTCTACGAGATCGCTGTGAGCCTGGCTACCTCCCCATCCTCTCCGCTCTCTTTCTCGTGCACCACAACGACCCAACCACGATCACCCGAACGCACCGCCGCGGAGCTCGTCGCCGACGAGGCTCCGGCCACCCAACGGCCACGCCACCGTGTCCATCGCACTCACCGTGTCGCGTTGGGTCTAACTCTGCACTCCACGCGCCTCACCTTGCCCCCTAGCAACTAGTCCGAGGTCACCCGAGCCCCGGCCGCCGCCAAACTCGTCGCCGGTGCCAACTCCGGCCACCCCGACCCCAACTAACCCCACCAAACGCTGCGGTTCATCTCCATCTCCACGTAGATGCCTTCCGCACCCCATTTAGTGGCGGAAAGTGCAAAGCACTTTGCTCCGCCACCCTGGCCTCGCCTCGCCAAGGCTAGACGCCGCGAGTTGACCACTAACCATTGATGGTGGGCCTGTTGATCTGCTCGAGTCAATGACAGTGGACCCCGGTTAACTAATTAGGATTAGTTCTAATTAAGTTAATTAGTTAAACTAACTACTGACATGCGGGTCCCACCGGTCAGTTTGACCTGGACGACCCCGTTGACCCCTGACGTCACGCTGACCTCATGCTGACGCATTAATTCAAATTCTGGATTTATTTTGATAATAGTAAATTCCAGAATATAATTCAAATTTCAAATGCTTATAACTTTTTATCTATAACTCCAAATGCAAAGATTTATATATGAAAAATTATCAGAAAAATACACTCTATCCATTGGTACAGGTTTCATGCATGTTAAAACAAGTTAACTATGCTGAATAACCAGAATAAGATATTGCACCATTAGGACTAACTCAAATGAGCTATCATTTGAATCCTTGATTCAAATGAGTTCATCCCCTGTTCTTTCAACTTGCATTAGGCCAACACACATCCATATTGCCATGTCATAGCATGCATCATATTGTTGCATATTGTCTTGTGTGTTTATTTCGGTGTGCTTTCATGATAGGTTCTGCCCCCGAAGATAACCTCGACTACCCATCTGAAGGGCAGTTCTCTACCCCAGTTCCATCAGGCAAGCAACTCATTGATCATTCCGATACAAACCCATGTTCTCGCTTCTGCTCTCGTTTACTGCATTAAGACAACGCGATTCAAACTGTTGTGTGCTGCGGTAGTTGAACCCACTTCCTTTGCATGACTGTCATTGCCACAGTAACTAGATGAAACCCACTAGTATGTGTAGGAGTTGATTGAGCCATGTTTGTGATTCCTACCATGCTATGCTTGCTATGCTTAGAGTTGTGTCAGGTCTGGCTCATCGGGATGATGAACTGGAGTGAAAGGTTGTGTTGGTTCGAGAGTGAAAGTGTTGAACACGATTTGGTAAAGGTATCGATGAGAGGCCATGTAGGAGTACATGGTGGGTTGTTTCATTGAAGCGAACTTAAGAACTGAGATCTGTGTTTGTGATCCATGAAACAGTTACTACCACACATTGGGATCCTTAATTGACCCTCTCGGCTTCTTAACCACCCCTGTTCATAGTCCGGAGTTGCAAGTAGTTTCGGTGTTTGTAGCATCTTTGGGGCCGCATTTAACGCTGACCTTAGGGGTGGGTTGTGTTGCGGTAGGCACCGTGGCCCGGTGTACCGAGTGCCCGTTTGGTATCTCGGGAACCCTGCACACATCGTTGGGGGCTGTATGGGAAACCTCGGCCGGACTCCCTGCAGATGGAACCCGAATAGGCGATAAACCTGGACTAGAGACTTGAGTGTTTAGGTAGGCTGTGGCCGACACCCACGTTGGGCTTCCGCTTGAAGGTTGCCGAGTACATGTCGTGTAAGCAACGATAAGTGGTGAGAGCGTGTGTGAAGAAGTACACCCCTGCAGGGTTAAATATGATCTATTCAAATAGCCATGTCCACGGAGAAGGACTTCTGGGTTACCTATATCAGTTCATAGACAAGTAAATGGATACTACTAAAAGCCTCAAGATAAGTGTGAGTATCGTGGATGGCCCTCTCGGGGATGACGAGAGAGGATCCACGGTGGAGTATTGTGATGGTGATTAGTGGACTTGTGTACGACAAATGCTTTACAAAGTGTGTCACGCAGGATAGCTTAGCCAAGAGTCAGAGCTGGCTTGCTGCAAATAACTCCACCTCCTTCTTGAGAATGTGCATGTATGATAGGATTCTGTGGTAAGACTTGCTGAGTACTTTTGTACTCATGTTTGCTTAATCAATATTTTTGGAGGACTATACTACCCCTCCGACGGATTCTATGTAGATGTTGACTTGACGAGTGAACTAGCCACCCGTGGCGATCTAAGACTTGTGAAGGGCCATTGTAGATAGAAAGGCTCCAACAAGCTTTCTTTCTTTCTAGAGTCTCAGACTCAGACTAGTTTGCTTCCGCATGTGCTTGTATGATTGTATGACTTGAGTGTTGGGTCATGTGACCCCTACCTGTATGACTATGTTATGTATGGCTCCTCGGAGCCTCTTAAATAAAGTACTTGAGTTGTAGAGTTTTGTTGTGATGCCTTGTTGTATTTACTCATATCGGGCATATTGCGTGTATGATTGAAATGCTTGGTATGAGTGGGATCCGACAATCTAGTTGTTTATCCTTGGCAGCCTCTCATATGGGGAAATGTAGTCTCGTGCTTCTGAGCGATAGTAGTCCGCTACAGCCCGGTTCACCGGAGTCCTGCTAGCCCAGCACTACTGCTTGGACACTTGACTGGCCGGCATGTGATTCATTTCGTTCCTATGTCTGTCCCTTCGGGGAAATGTCACGCGGTGATACTCGGAGTCCTGCCTAGCCTGCTACAGCCCGGGATACCGGAGTCCTGTTAGCCCAGTGCTACAGCCCGAGTTCATACGTTGATGACCGACATGCTCGAAGTGATTCATGTATGCCTGTCCCCATAGGTTAGTGCCGCTTTGGGTTCACGACTAGCCATGTCGGCCCGGGTTCTTTGTCATGTAGATGCTAGCGACACTATCATATACGTGAGCCAAACGGCACAAACGGTCCCGGGCCATGGTAAGGCGACACCCGTGGGAATACCGTGCGTGAGGCCGCAAAGTGATATGAGGTGTTACCAGCTAGGTCGATGTGACTTGGGATCGGGGTCCTGACAGCGTTGGCATCAGAGCAGGGCTGCCTGTAGGTTCGCTAAGCCAAACTGGTCGAAGTTGAGTCTAGAAATGCTTTAGTTATATGTAGGGGAATTGATTGTGGGAAGGAACGTAAGGCTCTTTTACTTCTTTACCTTATGCCCTCTGATCTGAGTCATCCTCTTCTCATTCAACGTGGGTTTAGGACTAGGCTCTCTTCTCTCTATCAGGTTCACGTGTTAGTAATCCGTAGTAACTTATAGGATTGTTGGTTATATCCTCAGTTCAGTGCTACTAAATTTTAGTATGCTATCATTTGAACCAGAACCTTGATATGATGTTGTTGAGTGGTTTTGCAAATCTGATTTTGAATGTCTCAAATCTGATTCTGAGCATTTACAGATGTTATGCTGCCCGATTTTCCCTAGAAATTCTAATGCCTTTGCATTGTGGCTGTGCTTTCAGATGGCCACCCGTTCCCAGAACCAAGTGGTTCGCCTGACCCGTTGCATTGATGTGTGCGGTCACACGGCCATGTTGGTTAGGGTGATGATTGAGGCTGGTTATCGATGGTATCCTGAATATACCGTCGAGGAGCAGTTTAGGGATTTCAATCAAAGCCAATATCTATGCACGGTCCGGATTTATCCATCTTATCCCGGAGCTACTGAGCCACTTCACTGTTCTTATGGGCTCGGAATCACTATTGGAATGTCGGTGCAAGATGCAGCCTATTCCATGATGACTATTATTCGAGCCAGAACTGCTTTGCTGAGCAACACTGATTTCCGCTACATGCCAGCATCCCTCCCTGGGGCGCATGGTTACCTTCAGGGTTTGTACAGCGATGCATCCCATGAGGACTCACTCCTTCGCACTACTACTGAGTTGCTGGAGGACAAGGACCGTGAGAACCGGGCCTTGCGTATGGAGCTTTTTAATGCCCGTTCTGACCACTGGGCTACTCTGACTAGGTTTGCACCTGCCGTGCAAGCCGGATATATGGACATGAGAGACTTGTACCCTGTGCGGGCGAGTCTGCCAGACTTTATGGAGTGGCGTGAGGTTGGAGGCATCACTCCTCCTCATGGGCCCCGTCTGCCACCGTCTGTTGGTCCACGGCCACATCCGAGTCCTTATGGTCCACAGGACCCACAGGATTGTCTGTTTCCGGACGATCATGTTCCACTTCCGGGCTTGGGTGGTAACTTCTATGAAGACTACTATGGAGCTGCCTGAGATAGTAGTAGTATTCCTAGTATGGTAATGGTTGTGTTTCCACCGTCCTGCGTGACTCGTGGAATACGACTTAGTGTGTATCGTTCCGGAAGTGTAGAAAAATAATGTATAGAAGTTGGGATGCTTCCGATGAGATGTAACGCCTTTCCTTATAGTTGTACTCCGTCAGGCTTGTACTAAACTATGAATGGTGTGTATGACCGTTGGTATATATATATGGCAGTGTTATATTACCATGTCATACGGATGAACATCTTTGCATTCCATGCTGTCCATTTCCTTCCGTACTTCCTTGTTAAATTCTGCCATCCTGGTTTAAACCTTTGCTTTGTCTCCCAGGATGGTCAACACTCGCAACACTCCTGCTGTTCCAGAGCAGGGAGAAGCCAGTGCAGCCAGAAATGTGGATCTGCCGCAACCGCCATCTTTGGCCGAGGTGATGCTGGAAGCAGAACGCAATAAGCGCGAAACCAACCGCTTATTGGAGCGGATTGAGCAAAACACAGCATGCCAGCCAAGAAACGATGTGGTTTCACTCAATGATTTCGTCAAGCTATATCCTCCAAAATTCAAATATTCCGTCGAGCCCCTCGACGCGGATGATTGGCTCCACAGCATCCACCACAAGCTGCGTTCCGCCAACGTGGCTGAGGCTGACAAGGTTACCTTTGCCGCCTATCATCTTGAAGGCCCTGCTAGTCTCTGGTGGGAAAATTATGAGGCTATGCGTCCGGTTGGACAAGTTACAACTTGGGATGAATTCAGTGCCGCCTTCCGTGAGCACCATATTCCAGAAGGTCTTATGGACCGCAAACGTGAGGAATTCTGCAGTTTCACCCAAGGTAGGCTGACAGTGGATGCCTACAGCCGTGAATTTGGGAGGTTAGCACGTTATGCTCCCAAGAAGTTTCTACCGATGCCAAGAAGCGTGCAAGGTTCCGCAAGGACTTAGCCCTGAGCTACGCCGAGATCTCCGCTTGCATGAGTGTACCTCTTTCCGGCTAGTCAATAAGGCTATCGGCGCGAGATCAAGGCAGACTGATTTCAAGGCTTCACGCAAGCACATCCGTGATTCTCGATCGCCATCCGCTCTGGATCCCGAAGCGCGGGTTTGGGTCCCAAATACTGCTCTACCACCTAGGTACACCCCGAGGCCATCCTTGAGGCGCCGCCCCAACCAGCCGTATTTTCCACCCAAGACTTATGGAGGTCCAACTGCTAATGCTGCTCCACGTCCAAATGTGATAACTTGCTTCAAGTGTGGAGAGACGGGCCACTATATCCGAGAGTGTCCCGCAACAACCCCAATCAAGCTGGAAAGTCTGTTGGCCGCGGTAAGCCAGCAGGAAAGGTGCCCTATGCTAAACCAGTTGCCACCGCCGTGGCCATGTCAACTATGTCTCTGCTGAAGAAACTTATGAGGATCCCAACGCCGCCCTCGGACGCTTCTTGTTAATTGCCATCCGCAACTGTTCTATTTGATCTTGGAGCATCTCATTCATTTATTTCGAGAGCTATGCTCGATTGCACAACACCACATTCGTGACATGCATACCTCCATGGAAATTCAAACTCCTGGTTCTAGATGGCAAACCTCTAGAATAAGTCATGGGAATGAAATTCTTGTCGACAGATTAGTCTTTCTTGCATCTCTAATAGCTCTCAAGTCCTCGGACATAAACATCATCTTGGGTATGGACTGGATGTCAGCCCACTACGCTAAGATTGATTGCTCTACTAGAACTGTTCAACTTACCCATCCTTCGGGCAAAACAGTGGATGTTTTAACCCGAGTGTCTAAGCGCCAGCTTTACTCCTTAAATGCCAACCCTCTTCCAGACCTCGAAGATATTCCGGTAGTCCGTGATTTCCCGGATGTCTTCCCGGAGGAACTGCCAGGTGTTCCACCTATCAGGGATGTCGAGTTCGTGATAGATCTTATTCCCGGAACCGTCCCAATCTCTAGAAGACCTTATAAGATGGCACCCCTAGAACTAGCTGAACTTAAGAAACAACTCGATGAGTCCTTGCAGAAAGGTTTCATCCGTCCTAGTTCATCTCCATGGGCTTGCCCCGTCCTCTTCGTCAAGAAGAAGGATGGTACGGATCGGATGGTTGTAGATTACCGACCTGTCAATTTGGTCACTATCAAGAACAAGTATCCGCTCCCGAGGATCAACGACCATATGATCAGCTCGCTGGATCCTCGATCTTTTCAAGATGGATTTGAGGTTGGGCTACCATCAAATCAAAATCAAGAACGGGGACATACCTAAAACGGCTTTTGTTACTCGTTATGGCCAATACGAGTACACCGTCATGTCTTTCGGTTTAACCAATGCTCCAGCCACCTTCTCTCGGTTAATGAACTCAATCTTCATGGAGTATTTGGATAAATTCGTCGTGGTATACCTCGATGATATACTCATCTACTCCAGGAATGAGGAAGAACATGCCGAACACCTAAGGCTAGTATTGATGAAACTTCGAGAGCACCGCCTTTATGCCAAATTCTCTAAGTGTGAATTCTGGTTACCAGAAGTGACCTATCTAGGACATGTAATCTCTGGTAAGGGCATTGCTGTCAATCCCGAGCGAGTTCAAGCCGTCCTTGATTGGACTCCACCTGAATCGGTCAAGCAAGTTCGGAGTTTCCTCGGTTTAGCGAGCTATTGCCGCCGCTTCGTCGAGAATTTCTCTAAAGTTGCTAAACCTCTAACCGAACTCCTCAAGAAAGATAAGAAGTTCGAATGGACGCCACAGTGCGAAATCAGCTTTCAGGAACTGAAAAGACGCCTGACATCTGCTCCGTATTTGTTCCACCAGATTTCTCTAAGGACTTTATTATCTATTGCGACGCCTCGCGACAAGGACTAGGTTGCATACTCATGCAAGATCGTCATGTGATTGCCTCGCATCTCGACGATTCGTCCACATGAGGATAACTATCCCACACACGATCTAGAGCTTGCAGCGATGGTTCATGCACTCAAAACCTGGCGACATTACCTTACGGGTAATCGTTATAAATCTACACCGATCACCAAAGTCTGAAATATATCTTCACCCAACCGGATTTGAATCTCGAGCAAAGACGTTGGGTCGAGTTGATTACAGATTTCGACTTAGGAATATCCTACACCCCAGGCAAAGCCAATGTCATGGCTGACGCACTAAGTCACAAATCTTATTGTAACAATCTGATGTTACAACAAAGTCAACCAATTCTCCACGAGGGATTCCGTAAGCTTAATCTTCACATTGTTCCTCGAGGATTCCTTTCCACCACGGTGGCGAAACCTGATCTTACGGATCGAATCATAGCTGCTCAGCGAGTATGATAGAGGATATCTCGGATCAAGGAGAACATTGCTAGCGGAGCTGCTAAATGTTTCTCCATAGATGAACAGTGTTGTCTTCTTTGATAACCGCTTAGTGGTTCCCAAGAAACAACAGCTACGGCAATTGATCCTTAAAGAAGCTCATGACTCTCCTCTCACCATTCATCCCGGTAGTACTAAAATGTATCAAGATCTCGCCAGAGGTTTTGGTGGACTAGGATGAAGAGAAAATCGCTCAATACATTGCTAATTGCGGCGTCTGCCGTCGAGTTAAAGCGAGCATCAACGGCCTGCTGGTACCCTTCAACATTTGGAAATTCCTGAATGGAAATGGGATAAAATCGGTATGGATTTCATTACCGGGTTTCCAGGGACCAAGAGAGGGAATAATGCTATCTTCGTTGTCGTCGATCGTCTTTCCAAAGTAGCCCACTTCCTACCTGTTCGTGAGAGTATAACCGCTAGCCAGCTAGCTGAATTGTACATCTCTCGAATAGTGTCTCTTCATGGTGTTCCATTGGAGATTAACTCAGACCGTGGAAGTCTCTTCACCTCTCGATTTTGGGAAAGTTTCCAAACGCTATGGGAACTCGTCTCTCCTTTAGCACCGCTTTCCATCCCCAATCAAGTGGTCAAGTAGAGCGAGTCAATCAAATCCTAGAGGATATGCTTGAGCTTCAGAATCTCTTTCGGCATGAATTGGGAGAAATGCCTTCCATTCGCCGAAGTTAAACTTATAACAATAGTTATCAAGCCAGCTTGGGCAAAGCCCCTTTCGAAGTTCTTTATGGACGGAAATGTCGAACGCCTCTTAACTGGTCAGAAACCGGGGAGAGACAACTCTTTGGCCCGGACATGATTCAGGAAGCAGAAGAGCAGGTTCGCATTATTCGTGAGAAATTGAAAACAGCCCAATCTCGTCAAAAGAGCCAATATGACCGCAAGCATAAGCCTATGACTTATGAAATTGGCGAGAAGGCTTACCTTCGGGTTACTCCTCTAAAGGGAACCCATCGATTCGGTATCAAAGGCAAGTTGGCTCCTCGTTACATTGGACCCTTTCGCATTCTTGCCAAACGAGGGGAAGTTGCCTACCAATTGGAACTACCTCCGCATCTTTCCAAAGTCCATGATGTCTTCCACGTTTCCCAACTCAGGCGTTGCTTCTCGGATCCTATCCGTGGAGTGGACCACAAAACACTTGATCTCCAAGATAACCTCACCTATCGAGAATATCCCGTTCGTATCCTCGATCAAGCCGAGCGTACCACTCGACGTCGGAATATCAAGTTTCTAAAGGTTCAATGGTCAAACCATTCCGAGCAAGAAGCAACTTGGGAAAGGGAGGATCGTCTTCGACTTGAGTATCCCACCTTTTTCGCATAGAGATCCTAAATCTCGGGGCGAGATTCTTTTGAGTGGGGTGAGTTGTCACATCCCGTTAGACCATGCATTAGGGTGTGCATCATGTTTAAATTCCATTTGAATTTGAAATGGGGAAGGCAGAAACCCTGTAACACCCCCTTAAATCAACTAGGGTTTACTAAAATTTATTTCAATGAACCTGAAATGCCCTTCAAAATGTTCATCCTCTTTACTTTGGTTCGAACCCATGTCAAAGAAGGTGTACCATTTTCTAGGTCATCTAAGGGTTCTAGGATTAATCCACAAGTTTTGAACTTGAGCATTTTAATTATATAAAATATTTTAAATGTTCAAAATTGTCAAACCAAAATGTTTCATGTTGGGAATATTCCAACAAGTGACCAGGAGCATTTTGGTGATTTTTAAAACCGTTTTGGTATTTTAAAACCCCACAAAGTTGCAGGAAAATTAGAAAAGACTAAAAAGGAAAAAACTTACTTACGCCTGCGTTGCCCGCCCACCTGCCGCCCAGCCCAAAGAGCAATGGCCAACCAGCTGCTTGGCTCGGCCAGCAGCAGCTGGTGCCCGACGGCGAGCTCCGGCGCGCCACGCAGCTGCCGCCGCCGCCTGCTTCACCTCCTCGCCGCCTCGCTGCTGGATGGCCTCCACGTCGTCGCCCGACCCCTGGACACGCCATTCGCCCCTGCCTCCTCTCCCTCGCTCCCCCCTCGCCATGGCCGACGCCACCGTCGCCGCTCCACCGTCGTAGCCGTAGCCACCGTCGTCCCCGCGCCACGAGACCTTGTCCAGCCGCTTCGCCGTCGTCGACTTCGTCGAACAAGCCAAGCCCCGAGCACTTGCTCGCCCCGAAGCCACCGCACCGACCCTGCCCGGCTCCGCCACCGCCGAGATCCCTTCGCCGTCGCCGCCGATCAGAGCATCCCCGACCCCGACGAGGCTCTCTACGAGATCGCTGTGAGCCTGGCTACCTCCCCATCCTCTCCGCTCTCTTTCTCGTGCACCACAACGACCCAACCACGATCACCCAAACGCACCGCCGCGGAGCTCGTCGCCGACGAGGCTCCGGCCACCCAACGCCACGCCACCGTGTCCATCGCACTCACCATGTCGTTGGGTCTAACTCTGCACTCCACGCGCCTCACCTTGCCCCCTAGCAACTAGTCCGAGGTCACCCGAGCCCGCCGCCGCCAAACTCGTCGCCGGTGCCAACTCCGGCCACCCCGACCCCAACTAACCCCACCAAACGCTGCGGTTCATCTCCAGCTCCACGTAGATGCCTTCCGCACCCCATTATTGGCGGAAAGTGCAAAAGCACTTTGCTCCGCCACTACCTTTTCCTCGCCCGGCTAGACGCCATGAAGTTGACCACTAACCATTGGTGGTGGGCCTGTTGATCGCTTACGAGTCAATGACAGTGGACCCCGGTTAACTAATTAGGATTAGTTCTAATTAAGTTAATTAGTTAGACTAACTACTGACATGCGGGTCCCACTGGTCAGTTTGACCTGGACGACCCCGTTGACCCCTGACGTCACGCTGACCTCATGCTGACGCATTAATTCAAATTCTGGATTTATTTTGATATAGTAAATTCCAGAATATAATTCAAATTTCAAATGCTTATAACTTTTTATCTATAACTCCAAATGCAAAGATTTATATATGAAAAATTATCAGAAAAATACACTCTATCCATTGGTACAGGTTTCATGCATGTTAAAACAAGTTAACTATGCTGAATAACCAGAATAAGATATTGCACCATTAGGACTAACTCAAATGAGCTATCATTTGAATCCTTGATTCAAATGAGTTCATCCCCTGTTCTTTCAACTTGCATTAGGCCAACACACATCCATATTGCCATGTCATAGCATGCATCATATTGTTGCATATTGTCTTGTGTGTTTATTTCGGTGTGCTTTCATGATAGGTTACTGCCTCAAGATAACCTCGACTACCCATCGAAGGGCGTTCTCTACCCCAGTTCCATCGGGCAAGCAACTCATTGATCATTCGATACAAACCCATGTTCTCGCTTCGCTCTCGTTTACTGCATTAAGACAACGCGATTCAAACTGTTGTGTGCTGCGGTAGTTGAAACCACTTCCTTTGCATGACTGTCATTGCCACGATAACTAGATGAAACCCACTAGTATGTGTAGGAGTTGATTGAGCCATGTTTGTGATTCCTACCATGCTATGCTTGCTATGCTTAGAGTTGTGTCAGGTCTGGCTCATCGGGATGATGAACTGGAGTGAAAGGTTGTGTTGGTTCGAGAGTGAAAGTGTTGAACACGATTTGGTAAAGGTATCGATGAGAGGCCATGTAGGAGTACATGGTGGGTTGTTTCATTGAAGCCGAACTTAAGAACTGAGATCTGTGTTTGTGATCCATGAAACAGTTACTACCACACATTGGGATCCTTAATTGACCCTCTCGGCTTCTTAACCACCCCTGTTCATAGTCCGGGAGTTGCAAGTAGTTTCTGGTGTTTGTAGCATGTTTGGGGCCGCACACAACGCTGACCTTAGGGGTGGGTTGTGTTGCGGTAGGCACCGTGGCCCGGTGTACCGAGTGCCCATTTGGTATCTCGGGAACCCTGCACACATCGTTCGGGGCTGTATGGGAAACCTCGGCCGGACTCCCTGCGGACTAGGGACTTGAGTGTTTAGGTAGGCTGTGGCCGACACCCACGTTGGGCTTCCGCTTGAAGGTTGCCGAGTACATGTCGTGTAAGCAACGATAAGTGGTGAGAGTGTGTGAAGAAGTACACCCTGCAGGTTAAATATGATCTATTCGAATAGCCGTGTCCACGGAGAAGGACTTCTGGGTTACCTATATCAGTTCATAGACAAGTAAATGGATACTACTAAAAGCCTCAAGATAAGTGTGAGTATCGTGGATGGCCCTCTCGGGGATGACGAGAGAGGATCCACGGTGGAGTATTGTGATGGTGATTAGTGGACTCGTGTACGACAAATGCTCTACAAAGTGTGTCACGCAGGATAGCTTAGCCAAGAGTCAGAGCTGGCTTGCTGCAAATAACTCCACCTCCTTCTTGAGAATGTGCATGTATGATAGGATTCTGTGGTAAGACTTGCTGAGTACTTTTGTACTCATGTTTGCTTAATCAATATTTTTCAGAGGACTATACTACCCCCTCCGACGGATTCTATGTAGATGTTGACTTCGACGAGTGAACTAGCCACCCAGGTGGCGATCTAAGACTTGTGAAGGGCCATTGTAGATAGAAAGGCTCCAACAAGCTTTCTTTCTTTCTAGAGTCCATACTCGAGACTAGTTTGCTTCCGCATGTGCTTGTATGATTGTATGACTTGAGTGTTGGGTCATGTGACCCCTACCTGTATGACTATGTTATGTATGGCTCCTCGGGCCTCTTAAATAAAGTACTTGAGTTGTAGAGTTTTGTTGTGATGCCTTGTTGTATTTACTCATATCGGGCATATTATGTGTATGATTGAAATGCTTGGTATGAGTGGGATCCGACAATCTAGTTGTTTATCCTTGGCAGCCTCTCATATGGGAAATGTAGTCTCGTGCTTCGGCGATAGTAGTCCGCTACAGCCGGTTCACGAGTCCTGCTAGCCCAAACTCTACTGCTTGGACACTTGATTGGCCGACATGTGATTCATTTCGTTCCTATATCCATCCCGGGAAATGTCACACGGTGATACTCGAGTCCTGCCTAGCCTGCTACAGCCGGGATACCGGAGTCCTGTTAGCCCATGCTACAGCCCGAGTTCATCGTTGATGACCGACATGCTCGAAGTGATTCATGTATGCTGTCCCCATAGGTTAGTGCGCTTTGGGTTCACGACTAGCCATGTCGGCCCGGGTTCTTTGTCATGTAGATGCTAGCGACACTATCATATCGTGAGCCAAAAGGCGCAAACGGTCCCGGGCCACGGTAAGGCGACACCCGTGGGAATACCGTGCGTGAGGCCGCAAAGTGATATGAGGTGTTAGCAGCTAGGTCGATGTGACTTGGGATCGGGGTCCTGACACGCCCGCCCGTCGCCGTCCACCGCCGCCGTCCACCGCCGCCTGGAGCTCCGCGAGCCTCACCGGAGCCACCCCGTCGCCCCCTTGCCATCACCATCGCATGGAGGACCACCTTGCCGGACGCCATCGCCCCCGTCCTCTTCGTCGTCGACCCCGTCGCCGCCGTCCTCTCCGTCGCCGGTGCCGCCTCGCCGGACCTCC